>CAEGAE010054521.1:0-40741 GCA_903067095.1 Girardinus metallicus
AAGTCCCTCCACTGGCTCCCTGTAGCTCAGAGAATAGACTTTAAAATACTGTTGTTAGTTTATAAATCACTGAACGGCTTAGCACCAAGGCCTGAGGCAAACACTGACCCGGTAGATATGAGTGTAGAGACTATATTTTAAACCTAGAAAACTACAGATTAGATTACTTTTAATGATTTAAAAGTGACCACTGTGCAAGAGAAAAATACATGAAAAAAGTCACTGCTGACCCATATGAGACGGAGAAGGAGAACATGTCAGATAATAAGCTGCCTCCGATCCGATCTCTGATTTATCTTATAACAAGACGTTCTTTCCCATGTTAATTACCTGCCAATAGAACAAGTATATTTTCATCAATATTAAGGAATTATTTACTTAAAACAAGTCTATACCTTGCTGAAAAGCAGTGGTGGGAAGTCACAAATTACAAGTACTTCGTTACTGTACTTATCTGTACTTTACTTAAGTAGATTTTATAATGGATACTTTCGACTTTTACTCCACTACATTTTACAGTAAGTATCTGTACTTTCTACTTCACTACATTTCTACAAAAATGTCGCGTTTGTCATTACATCCAAATCGCATTGCGCTTTTTTTTTTCTTTTTTTGGGACAATGTGAAGTTCAGGGACTTAACGTGGCGCTGTAAAATACAAGCAATAACGTGACTTACTAATTACATGTGTCTGTTGTTACCCATCGCCTTCCCTTTATACTCGCACGCGGCGCTCCAAGACATGCACAGTGGTTTTCTCTGAGCGGGAGAAAATGTCTAATTGTCATTAATAGAATTCCGCTCCTTAAATCATAAGAACTGGCGACGTGTAAAATCAGAAGCGCATCCAACTTTTAGCGTCACTTGGAAAGGAAGCTTAAAGAAAGGTAAGCTATGTGGACATGATGTTAGCAAAGCTAGCTGTACAGAGGCTCATATCTGTGATGAAGGAAAGTTGTCACTCATGAGCTGAATTATTGTGTGGAGGTGTTGACTGAGGTGTTGCATATATGGGACAACGCTGTGACCAAAGTCTGCTGTATAGTGGTGTTACATTCACTGGTCTTGGTCTTGACTTGTTCTTGGGTTAGGTGGTCTTGACTACAACATTACGTGCTACGTGGCTCCTTGGTAGCATGTCCTCCCCCACCCACCTTCTTTCCATCCCCTTTCTGTTGGATTTCTTTCAAAATAAATGCCACTAGTGGCAAAAAAGGTGAAGTTCATGCTATGTTAGGACAGGAGACAAGATGTTTCTATCCCTGAAATTACGATGAATAGAATCACATATCTAAGTCTAAACTATGTCACAGAGAGTAAACACAATAAAAAGATGCTTTATCTGTGGCATTATTCATTAAAATGGCACATTACTGATGTATTAAAATTATATACGATAGGTACACTTAATGATATTGTATTAGCGATTAGATAATGCATTCAGCAAGTACTTTTACTTTTAATACTTAAGTATTTTTAAAAGCCACTACTTTTTTTACTTTTACTTAAGTACAAATGTTAATGTGGTACTTTTACTTTTACTAGAGTACATTTTTGTCAGTGTATTTGTACTTTTACTTAAGTACATTGTTAGAGTACTTTCTCAACAATGCTGAAAAGTTACTTTTAAGTTTGTTTGTCTGCTTGCTTGTTTTTTTTGCCAGCCTCCTCTTTCCTCAAGCAAGCTTTTGAAGGAGAGTACCCGAAACTTCTGCGACTGTACAATGAGCTGTGGCGCCGTCTGCAGCAGTACAGCACCAGCCTGCAGGGGGCGCTGACGAGCAGCGGCGGGTTGGACATGCCTCCGGACATCACTACTCCAGAAATAGAGAGCCAGGACCTGTTCACACATGGAAAACAGGACTACAAGTGAGTTCATTCAAATTAACCAACTAAACCAATTAAAGCCACTTTCACTTTGTCT
Organism: Girardinus metallicus; assembly: GCA_903067095.1. NCBI lineage: Eukaryota > Metazoa > Chordata > Actinopteri > Cyprinodontiformes > Poeciliidae > Girardinus > Girardinus metallicus. The sequence continues at coordinate 1,925 of CAEGAE010054521.1, forward strand.
GGAGTGAAGCTGGGTGGTAAAGCACTTTTCAGAGCACTAATTTCTCACTGTTTGGTGCTAAACACTCTTTAATACCAAAATGATCAGTTGTCCAGCAACAGTAAAAACACAGCTGGCTACACTGTCCCTGTTTAATAGCAACGGCCTAGTACGTTGTTTACGTAGATTGGCAAAGTTGTCTGCTCTATTTTAAAAAAAAAAGTTTTTCAATAAAGAGAAGCAGACTGCTGTATAACTTCCATGTACCTACAAAAATGTACATTCATTCTTCATAGGCATTAACCTGTTTCACTTTGAGGTTTTAATGGTGTTATTGATGTTTTATGTATCCCTGCATCCCGGAACAAATAAACTGGTATATGAAGGCTAAAAAGAAGCTAAAGTGGCTTGCTACTGGGGAAAGGTTCTATTTTTATCTTTGTCTTGATGAACTTTTTTATTATCTTAGCATATGTTTTTAGAACATATGCTAAGAGGAAACGGCGCTGCTCTCTCTTTTCATTTTCTATGGAATTTGTGCAGCGAGGCGACAATCTCTTGCCCTCATGCAGTCAAGCAAACAGCGTAATTCATGCATTACGCTGAACACGGGGGCTAGTGACATGACACAAAACAGTTTGAAATTGTTCAACTTTTCCAGGTAGTGGAAAAGTTGGAATATCCATCCATCCGCCCACCCCCCTGCTCGCTGTGTGTTGAGCCGTTACTAAAGAAATGAGAGGGGAGGCGTAGCTTGATGTACCATATTGAAACTTTCTGTCATTCTCTTGGTTGAAAGAGAGAGAGATGTGACAAAAACAAACAAGGGATTATTATTGCCTCCTTTTATTATTGAGCCCATTTTAATTTATCGTGTGAATAATTGAGCTATTGTTTATCACGACAGGCCCTCTAACACCCCACATCACAGACGCTGGCCTTTGAATTTGAGCGGACATCAGTCTGAACAGTCCTTTTCTTCCTTGTCCCAAAGGACAAGAAGTCCATGATTTCCAAAAATGTGGACTCATCAGACTACAGGACACTATTCCACTTTGCATCAGTCCATCTCAGATGAGCTTAAGCCCAGAGAAGCCTTTGGTGTTTCTGGGTGTTATTGTTAAAGGGTTTTCACTTTGTATGGTAGAGTTTTAGCTTGTATTTATAGATATAGCATCGAACTATGTTCACTGACCGTGGATTTATGTGGTAATATCTGTTACAGAATGATGATGGTTTTTACTGCATTGCCGCCTGAGAGATTGAATGTCTGTGACATTATTTGATCCGATGTCTGTGTCCAGTCCAGAAAAGGCCCTGAAGGACTCTCTGCAGCCGTATGAGGCAGCATACCTCTCCAAGTCCCTGTCCCGTCTGTTTGATCCCATCAACCTGGTGTTCCCCATGGGGGGGCGCAACCCACCTTCCAATGATGAGCTGGAAAGCATTATAAAAACCATCAGCAGGTGAGTTCACTACATGCCAGCTGACTGTCTTACAGCACACATGTACTTGAAGTTTCAATGTGTCAGAGGTGTGAACAAATTAAACTTTATTTTTTATTTTAAATATAATAGAAAGAAGAACGTTCTGAATTAACTGATGGGCTGAAATTTCTCACACAGATTAAAGCATTTTTTTCTAAACTGCAAAAATAAATGTAAGATAAATTTACTGATCTTTGTATTCCACTAGATGTTCCATGTAACTTTTGAGTGCCTTCAGAAGACTTTTGTTGTAAATCGACATGATACGAAAAAACTGAATTTGTTTTTGTTACAAAAACACAAAAATCCAAAAGAATCAGAGTCTCTGAGAGAGGAAGACCCCTTTTAGAGGGTGTGATTCTGTTCCATAAAGGTGACTTTTCTCCCAGCAGGTCCAGTAAAAGTCTTGGTTGAATAAACGTGTTGCAACTTTTGTCGCCACTATTAAAGTCAATGTGTGGCAGAGCTAAAAAAAAAAAAGTGCTTTTAATTTTCCTAACTTTCCTGAACTTTTGGCACTGTTAACATTTACTGTTTCTTCTCTATCATCAATGGGCTCATTCTTAGTTGAAAATTCAGGTATATTTTTGTCACTTATTTTGTTTGCATGTAAAATAGCAGCACTCCCTTCTCTCGACTGTAAATGTCAAGGATAATATTGATGCCAGAGATCAATATTATGACTTCATACAATATGTTGGTTTGTTTCCATAGAAAATATATTTTCAGAAAAGTCCTACATACGAATCGTTTATTAAAAGCTTTTATATTTCTGCATTACTAAGCTGCATTTCACTGAGACTGTTTTATTTCCAGTGAGCTGAATGTGGCATCAGTGGATCCAAACCTCTCTCTTGCTGTGGCCAAGAATGCTGCAAAAACCATCCAACTCTTCTGTGTAAAGTCTGAGCAGCTGGTATGTACCTCAAACACAGTCCAGTGTCTTATACCTTATGTCCACTCATGTATGTGAGAAATCGTTAGCTCTAAGCTTTTATATCTTAGCATGTCAGAAATAAGCACTAGTTTTCAAGCCTGTGCTTCTGATAAGGTGACATTTGCTTTGACCCAACAAAAATTAGGCCGAACTGCAGAGGTATTTAGTGTGGGAAACAAAATTATGAAACTTAAACATTACATAATGTCTACTGCTTAATGTTAATAAAATAATCTTGATGGCTGTTGAAAATTGTCACATCTTCAATTTTCACCATTAACCTCACTTGACAAAGAACATGAACATGGCAACAAAACTGACATTTTCAGAGGTTACAAACCCAAAACATTCATGCAGTTCCTGCAACAGGAAACTGTAGGAAAAAGACAAATATTTTGCCATATTGTACTGCAGAATGTCACAAAATATCAGTACCAACACCACCTACTGAAGTTAAAGTTACATCATGATACTTTGTGGTCTTTAATGTGACAACAATAAAGGTGACAGTAAAAAAAGCTTTTGTAATGTTTTTACAGTTTAGTTTTCTTTGGTTAGTGCAGGTACGAACCCCACCAACACAAATTCTGCTCTTTGACAAGATCAATCCAAATCATTATCTCAGTGAGATAATGAATGAATAAGATGCTAAATTTCTATCACAAACCTCATACTTCATGTTAAGCACGGTAGCAGAGGGGTAATAGTGTGGGCTTGTTTTGCAACCTGGGCATCCTCTAGTCCTTAAGTTTACCATGAAATTCTCTGCATACTGAAAGACTCTAACTTCAAAATAAGACTGAACATTTAGGTTACTACCATAACCCAAAAAAACAGCAGATTAGGAAAACATCATTTGTCATAATATTTCAGACCAGACCTGAAGATATCCTTGTGGAAATGAAGGTCTGGAAACATTGGTGAACTGAAATGAGTAAAGAATCCCTTCACAACAGCGAGACTCTTAGCATGGTCTTTTTTCTATAGTAACTTAATGATTACTACAACCAAATTACCAGTAGTAGGTTTTCACTCTATCTTTTTTTTTAGTTTCTGACAACTAAAAAAAATGGTTCTTTGGGGATATTTTATTTCTGCAATGGTGCAGGTTAAATATAACTTGTTGCCCAATTTCTCGAGCATAGGGAGACATTTGGGGAATTATTTCTAACATTTGCTGATTATGTCTTCTGTCTGTTAAACTTAACTTTGGACTCTGTCACTTATTGAACCCTTTGTGTCCTTCCTGTCCACAGCTCTGTACTCAAGGAGATGCCAGTCAGGTGATTGGACCATTGACAGAGGGGCAAAGACGGAATGTTACTGTGGTCAACTCTCTGTACCGCCTACAACAGGCTGTTGCTAAGGTAACAGAGGAGAATTTCCAATGAATTTACTGAATTGCACCAACTGTTTGTGTTTGTAGTTTGGTAGTTCTGACTCGCTGTTTCAGTTGATGTGGTGTACAACAGCTGTAAGCTACTTTACTGTAAGGTTGGTGAAAATGAATGCTGAAATCTTGGACAAGGGTGCATAAAAACATAATTCTATTTCTAGAATTATGCTAACGCAGCACTTTAGCTCTGTTACTTTGATTGTGATTTTTTCTTTAGTCAAACTTTCATTTCTGCCTCCCGGGGAATTTGTTTCTGCTTTTTTTTTTGGACAAGCATTTCTTCTTGTTTTGGTACTGTGCAGATGGACTGTTTTTTGCTCTTTTTTTAACGATGCATAGCAACAGGGTGGTTTACAACAGGGAGCAGCTGATTAATATGGCAAAAGCTGAAATAATACCACAACTGAATCCAGGAATCCTAGAGGAGTTGACAAGGAGGCGTCATGGATGCAGAGCAGCAGCAAAAAGGAGAGAGAGAAGGAAGAAGTTCAAACCATCTCTACCATCAATCCTGATGTCTAGTTCAGACTTTTACTTTTTGCAATTTTCTTGCTGTAGCTCTGCACTTTCATAGAGATTTTTTTGCCTTTTTCTTTTTTCAAACTTTTATTTCTGCCTTTCTGGGAGAAACTTAGATTTTTTTATGCAGTTTTTTTATATGTGACTTTTTTAATCTCGCACCTGCATCTTTCAGTGACTTCCCGCAATGCATCTGCAAAAACTGGAATATATCCAAAACTCATTCATCACCCCAGTTCTTAAAAATTTCCACTGGCTCCCGATTCAACATTGGATTAGGATCCAATACAAAATATTCCTCATACCTACAAAGCACTCAATAAGCACTCAACTGCCTGATTTGATTTGATTTGACTGATTTATTCCAGACATGTCACAACCACTGTGTGGAACATATCCACAGTAACTGTAGTACAAATCTGTGCATACACTCACACACACACACACACACAATTGAACATATATAAAAGAAACAAAAACCTTATAAAATGTGTTTATATCAATCAATACATCTACTTGAATGGAATGCACACAAGAATAAATCTGTAAAGTAAGTATGGAGCTATGTCTCCTCATCTGTTCATATTCAAAAAAATAAGAGACCACTAAAATGATCAGTTTCTCTGATTTTACTTTTTATAGATAAAATGAACATTTTTCTGTCAGTATTTCCATGAACTACTGACAGCAAGTCTCCGAAATTTCCAAGTATTTAGTATTTATTTATTTTAGCATTTAGTATTTATTTGCAGAAAAATTATAAATGGTCAAAACAACAAAAAAGATGCAGTACTTTCCGATCTGAAATAATGCAAACAAGTTTATGTTAATTTAGAAACAATAATACTAATGTTTTAACTCAGGAAGAGATCAGAAATCAATACTTGGTGGGATAACTATGAGGTTTTCAATTAAGTTCAGTGCAGTGGTCTCTAATTTTTTTCCAGAGCTGTATGTATATGTGTATGTAGACACATATGTTAGTCGCGCAGGATGCTGGGTTTATTATTTTTTTCTTATTTTATAAGATAAAATGTCGCCGTGCATCAGCAGCAACACCATACATGGTGTCACTGTGATGATGCATATTGTGTCATAAGCATTTGACATGACTGCGCCATAACAAATGCTTTCAGGCAGAGTTGCAGTGTATATCGGAAAAACTTGCCCCTAAAGCTCAGACAGCCTAAGCAGTTTCTGTGGTGCTTATTAAAAACCTCAATAGATGCAAAATGGAAGAGCTACATAAATTTAATCTCCCCGTTTGTCCCTCTTTATCTAGCAGAGGGATGTGCAGTTCAGTAGATTTAGATCATCATACAGGGCCAATCCAAGGTTGTATCAGGCCTTGAGCAGAATTTGATTTAGGGGTCCTTTTGCTGCTAAGAAGTTCATTACCACTAACAGCATTTCAACAAGGAATTAGAGAAATCTGGGACGGAGGCCTAGTTAAGTTGGCCACCATTAAAAGCAATCAGTGATAATTGTAGTTTACTGTGATGTATTTGTGAACAAAGAGCTCAAATTCAAGGACTAAAACTCTTAGAATCAGACTGTAGCTATGGTAACCAAACATAGGTACAATGTTCAAAGATTGTTCTTAAAATTTTACATTTAAATGTTAAACGATTTAAAATCGTATTTAACAGCATTGACATTGTCAATAAATACATATCATATTTCTGTATCTGTGGTTTGTGTAAAAATATTAGTGTTTATGGGGCCCCTCAAGGCGTGGGGGGCCTTAGGCAACTGCTTTTTCTATTTACCATTAGACTAAGCAGCTCTAAATGTGATCAGCATCACATTGTGTTTTTAGATCCACTAACTGATTACTTAATTTGGATTTAATAGAAGAGCAAATAATTTATATTTATTTTAATTGTATTTTTTTTTATTTGTGTTTTTAAGATTCTATAGTTGTGGGTTTATAGTATTGTCAGCAATGTTTTCCAATAGCATAATTACCAAGTAATATTTGTCCATTTCCTGTCAACTTGACATCTTTTAATACAGAAACATGGTGGGCTGCATCAGTGCCACTGGGCTTAGCAAGTTTTCTGGGGGAAACCCTGTATACACCTGGAAAATAATACAGAAAATAATCTAGTATTATCCCAGTGCTAAATTTTATAGGTGTAAATTCACATAATAATATTCACAGTGACATATACCACGCTGCATTCTCACTAAGACCGGACCCTAAACAGCAGTTACCGGACCAGACACAGTCCAGACATGTAGAATTACTTACCGATGTTCTGACTATTTGTGCTACCTCGTCAGATTTTTGTACCGTTGCATATTTAGATAGCTATGTCTATTGGTCAGTGCTACCTTTTGAAAACATGACCAGAGGTCTTTGTCCTCATTGACGTGGTTGATGCCAAGGATCTGTCTTGTTTACAGTATAGTAAAAACATTCCAGACGCCAAACTAACCATTTAAGTTTACAAGCTGCCTGTCATGAAATAATACAGCAGCTTAATGAAAGTCAGGTATAAAATAAATTAAATAATGTTTACCCTAATCTTTGATTAAATAAAATAGACAAAACAAAACTTCCACAGGTAGGATGTATTGATAAGAAATCTGCTTAGTAAGCAGATGTGCACATGCGCATTACCACAAGGTAGGATGGATTGATGGATAGCACAGATAGTGCTACCCATCACACAGTCCGACCTGAGGTACGTGTCATTCATTGTTTCATTTAAAGGCGGCAGCAGCAAAACATCAGCTCCTCCTCTTCCTCTGTCTGCTCCTCCTCATCTTCATCAGCTTTTGTGATTTCAACGAGCTGCGGTTCAAAGTAACTTAATTATCACTGTTTTGGCTGGACAGAGCTAGCGCAGTTGGACCTTAGACATCATTTACCCAGAATGCATTGCATCGTGAACAACATGGCGGCGTTCATGTGACAATATTTCATTAAAATTTATAAAAACTTAACGTACAGTATTGTTATTGTATTGCTATTACTGTATTGTTTTTACCTATCTTATGTGCTAATATAAATTAATATTAGCACATAATCTTCAATCGGACAAGCTTATCAGACTTGATAAAATACTTGAAAAGAACTTTAATGTTATATCTATTTTGTTTATTCTGGTAATTTAACCTTAAGATCATGTTTTTGCCTACGGGCTTTGATGAGAAGCTTTAGCACCTTCTCGTCAAAGTGACAGTCTTCTTTGTGAACATGTGCTGTACTGGACTATTTCTGCCCTTGCTAACAGATGTTTTTTCTCATTTGCAGATTATTTCTGCTTTGGGAGCTTGTCCACCAGCTGCAGTAGATGCCCTCTTGTCTTCTTTGGAGGTATCAAATTTCTCTCATGATTCAACTATGAAATCAGGTCTATGTATAGTGGTTTTCAATTCAGGTCAAATCAGACTTTTCCTTTCTAAAATGTTACCTCAAAGAACTTTATGGCACACAGCTGGAAGGCCAGTTTCTTTTTGTTTAATTCAAAACTCATATTCTCATATTTAAGATCTTTAAATATGAGTAAACATTTGTTTATCTGAGGAAATCTAATAATTGGTGCAATCCAGCTTCATTAAAGGTTTCATTAGTACTAGTGGCCTTTATTTAGCTTTAGTGCCCTCTTCAGCTTTACTGGAAGAAGGGCATAGAGAGAAGGGGTAGTCTGTGTGCCTGTTCTGCGTAGGACTAATTTTAATGAGTCAGAACAAGTCGGGCAACATCACTCCTCAGTAATTTGTTGCTGAACTGCTGCAGCTCCCCTTGGAGATGTTTTAGCCTTAAAGTTTGTGTGCCTTAAACTTCCTGCCTGGAAGTTTAAGGCAAGGGAATCAGGATGGGCCTGGTTTATTTACAGTTAATATCACTGGTTTCAAAACCATTTAAAACACAAATACAGAGAACTGCAACCATCAACTGATGACATGTTTCTCTTACATACAGAGATCTAAATGCTGGGCTGGGGCTCAGAAGCTGTTCTTATGTCAATGTCCCTGTTAACTGTTTCCCTGATTTGACCTCAGGGAGTTCAGGCCCTGATGAGCAGCGCAGTGCAGCCTCTGCTGCAGTCTGTGAGCGACTCTGTTGAGGCCATCATCATCACGCTTCACCAAGAAGACTTCTCAGGGTGAGACATCTACTTTCTTTTTGTTCCTCTGTGAAATAAGAAAATCATGTTTTGTTGTTCACTGTTAACATTGAATTTAGTCAACAGCCAGAGTATTAAAAGTTGACCATTCTTTTTGGACTTTTGTCACCAACACATATCAGAAGAAGAGACACATTGTGGTCCTTTCTGATTGACACCTCAAAGAAAGACAATTAGATTAGCTCTCATTTCAAATTCTCAGTTAACTCAAGAAAATAAAAGCAGTTTAACTCAAAGCAGCTGGAGAGAAATGTTGAGATTCCAAGTTCTCCTTCTCCCAAATAATGCAGCTTTATGTTAATATTAAATATTCTGTGTGTTTCCCAGGCCTCTGTCCAGCCCTGATAAGCCAGACGTTCCATGCTCTCTGTACATGAAGGAGCTGCAGGGTTTCATCTCCAGAGTAATGGCCGACTACTTCAAACATTTCCAGTGTGTGGACTTCGTCTATGACAACACAGAGTCCATTGCCCAGAGAGCCATTGAGCTGTTCCTTCGCCATGCGAGCCTGCTGCGCCCTCTGGGGGAAGGAGGCAAAATGAGGCTGGCTGCTGACTTTGCACAGGTAAGGATCTGCTGAAATGTGGGATTTGGACAGTTCAGAATCTAGTTCAGATTCCAAACCCTTTGAACTGTGTTGTCTGTAATAGTGCATGCTGCAATATTACACTGTGACTCTGTGTGTCAGATGGAGATGGCAGTAGCCCCTCTGTGCAGGAGAGTGTCAGATTTGGGGAAGCCGTACAGGATGTTGCGCTCTTTCAGGTCTGTGCCCTCTCATTGCAAATTACTCCCTTATTTGTGTGGTTATAACCAAGAACCAAACTCGGTCATTTTAATAATTAGTTGGTTCACATTTGCTCTATTTTAACCTTGTGTACAGAATGTGGTAAATGCCAGCCATGAAACTTGTGACTGAGCTTTCATGGAAACATAGCCTGGAAGTTTGCTGAGTGGTTTCCTCCCTGGGCTCTGTGGTGGCTGAGTGTCTGTCGCCTCAGCCATCACAAGTTTGAGTCCCCGCCTGGGAGGAAGACCTTTGCTGAGAGACCAAAAATCCTTAAAAAGAAAATCCTCCTATATTTGCATTTTACGTCAGCTGAGACCATTTGTTGGTCCCTTATTGCATGACCCCTTTTGATGAGCTGAAATGAAAAATAGAAACTATTTGTGTGCTCAAGAAAAAGCTTCCAGCCATGATTTTATTTCTTCTTGTAGTAAATGCACGAGAGAACATCTACTACTCTTGTAGTAGCAGACGTAGATTAGGTGCAGTCAGACCTTTCAGCTTTTCATTAAGGCTTTTCATTGGTGAAAGTTTTGGACACTGTGTGTGTGTGTGCATGTGTGTATGAAACCAGCCCCGGCTCGAGACGAGTTTAACAGGGGGGCATCGACTTATTTTGGGGGGGCAGAATGAATCTATGTAGCTGAACATGTACAACAACATCAGTAGCCTACAAGCTACTTGTATTTTTATTAGCTAGTCATCTTGTAGCAAACATTAGCTGCGTCCAACAGCATTACTCAACTCATTTGGTTAGTTTGGGGTAAAACTGTGCAAAGTTCTTTGCATTTTGCTGGTTTGCTGCCCTGATTCTAACACACCTGCGTAGCTCTGCACTGCCGCAGCAGGTCTCCATCGCTGCTGCACACATGTAAACCTGTACTGTACTGTAGGAATAACAAACAGTTGGCCACTCTGAGGTAAAAACAACAAACGGCTTCAAGTCCAAGGGGAGCATGGCTGACTCTGTGGGCGGACAATGCCCCCCAATGCTGCCTGGCCTGTGTGAAATAAGAAACGTTGTGTGTGCTGTGTTTCAGGCCTCTGCTGTTTCAGACCAGTGAACTGATCGCCAGCAGTCCTGCAGTAGGTGACCTGATCCCCTACAGCACCGTGCTTCACTTTCTCTTCACCAGAGCCCCATCTGAGCTCAGATCACCTCATCAGGTCTGTACAAACACACACACACACGCACACACACAGAGTTTGGGATGATCCAGAACTTTGCTCGCCCCTCCACAGAGAGCAGAGTGGTCCATTGCACGTTATTCCCAGTGGCTGGATGATCACCCCTCTGAGAGAGACAGACTCGCCCTCATCAGGTGGGCTCCTCTCTTCTCCCACCATTCACCTTTTCAGTCTCACTAGGATTGTATTTGTGGGCAGTGATGACCTCTAGTGGTCATCATATGACTTTAACTAGTAGTTTGTGGAAGTATAGGAGGCACTTCAGTCTCACACTCAGAATTCCTCCTCACACTGCAAAAGTCTGGATTTTAGAACTCTTTATTTCTTGTTTAAATGTTCTATTCATTCACTTGGACTTAAGGCCCAAAGCCTCAAGTGCAAACTGGACTCGTTGTGGCAGTTTTCCAGAGGAACCAGTGAGAAGCTCCTCTGGTCAAATTCTCAACAAATTTCCAAGAAATTTACCTTGTGCAACTTGTCCGATTTCCAAGAGATGCTGTGTCTGTGCACGCTGCCATGGTAACCCACAACTGGATCTGACTAAAAACCCAGCTGAATCCCCCGCCCCCTCTTCAATAACAGTTTTACTCTAATAAGGTTGCATGTGCAAATGACAGTAATTCCTCTGCTCCCATCAATTAGAAGACATTTCACTCTACTAATGGGAATTAGAAGACTGTGTATTATGTGTGTGTGTGTGTCCTCTCCACAGGGGGGCCCTGGAGGCCTACGTGCAGTTGGTGAGAGCTCGGCAGGGAAAAGAGTTTGCTTCTATCTATCCCATCATGCTGCAGCTGTTACAGAGGGCCACCAGTGCTGCTCAGGGGCCCAAAGCCTGAATTATCCTGCAGTGGTCCTGCCGTCAGAACCAGAATTTCTTACTGTTACTACATGTCCTATAAATCTGCTGGATCCTGTGCAGGAACAGGAGCTGATGTTTCCATGTACAACTATGAGTTAACTTTGAGAATAAAGGAACTAATGTTTCTTCTTGAGTTTTCTTTATTAGAAGCAGATCTCACACATAAAGCAACAGAATGACAGATGAACTAATTTCAGATGGGCCACTTCCACTGGTTGGGTGGAGGCTCCTCCACCAGTGGCTCCCATGGTTTCCAGTCAGCCATCTTCCTGGACAGACTCAGCTCACACTCCGCCTGCAACACAGAACACGATCCGTTAGCAGAGCAACAATCTTAGTTTGCTGTTGCATTAAAACCCACTGAAGGCTCCATTGTTCCTTAGTGGACGGGTCTCCACCAAGGAACAATGTTCCTCCTCCAACATTTCTAAGCAGCGCTTGTTCTGATTATCATCTCATGATTTTAGTCAGTTGTAAATTATTCCACTTTTGTTCCTTGGGTACTAAAAACCTTTTAAATATTGCCTGTCATACAAAATACATCTGTATCTGTTAAAGCTGTAGCGATACACTATTCTCACGATACGATATACATCACAATATTCAGCAAGTGGTACGATTCGATAAATTTTTTACAATTAATGTATTTGATTATGCAGAATAGGAACCTTTTTTGTCTTATTTCATTTCATTATTTAATTAATTGTAAGATCGTAAGGCCTAGTATCTGTGCATTCGGGTGCTCAGACACCCAGATGCACAGATTCATCACTCAAACATGCTGGATTTTAAAAAAAAACAAGTAGAGCAAACAAAAAATGTCCAGAATTATGAACCAAATGAAAACATTTGGTTCATGTTTAGATAGAAACTGAGCTCTCAGAAAGAAGAGCTCAGTTTCTATGAGGATTTCGCTGATCAACGTGTGCTGCAGCAGATTGCAGTGTCATCAGATACTGCCTGGAGTCCCAGTATCCACTTTTTTCCTGTTTCAACCACAAATGAGATCAAGAATGTTTTTCACATGGTCATATTCCTGTACGCAGCGTCCCAACCTTCCCAGAGGAAAAGATTTGCTGTGTTGATCATTCAGACAGCTTCTCTGCCTTTTTTTCTTTTCAAGCTTTGAGTTTCAGTCCTGCTTCTCTGACATCTTGAAACCAATATTTGGTTTGAACTTGCTCCTTGTTTGGAGCCAACAGTCTGGAACAGCCAGTGTCTTTTGCTGTCAGTTACTCCTGTTTCCTACCTGGAAGATGACTTCTTCAATCTGTCCACCGTTTATTTTCTTCTCTAGCTTCCCAACATCTGGCTCCTGTCAACAGAAAGCAAATCAAAGCTTCATCTTTAAATTGAATAATCGCTGGGTGACATGGTGAACTGGTCTGCTGACCGTTTTCACATGGTCTAAGCGCTCGTTAACCAGCTGCTCTGTGTACTTCCTGTATGCGGCGTCCTGTGGCATGGTCTGCAGTGATGCCAAGATCTTTGCGTAAAGAATTCGTAGACGCTGAGAAAGAGGCAAATCTTTTGAGTGAATAGCTTCAGCTGGGAAATGACAAACTGTACACTGCTCACCTCATGAGGATTCTGGGAGACAGCGAGGCCAACGAGGCCGGTGGTCTGGAAGGAGAGATGCTGTAAGTTCAGGTTCTACAAACTCACAGCGAGTAAAAGAACAAAGAAACACAACTTAAACCAGACTACTGGGCAAACTGGGCCCAGGACTTATCCAGTTTGACTATTTTTGTCTAAGTGCAATAAAGGAAAGAGAAAGTCTAGAAGGAACAGGGAACAATGCAGGTGTATTATGATTCAGAATGTTAAGTGAACTCAATTCAACTGAAGTTTTTTTTTTTAATGTGGCCGTTAATAAAACAAACAGGATAAATTTCAGTTTCCCTGATATAAAAGTTGTCCATCAAACAAATGTAACCTGTCCATTTATTGATCGATTAAAGTTATTCATAGACGCTTGATGGATCAAACTTATTCCACCTGTTCAACCTTTTGAGAGCATTTCCTGCATCATAGATCTTATAGAGCTACGATGTATCTGTGGAGGATGAACCATAGATAGAGAATCTTCACCTATATTAAAACATTTATCAAGCAGAGTAATGTTAGCTTGAGAAGCTCTTACTCAAGCTCACGGCTCGGTCGCACAGCCGCAGCCTGGCTGCTGCCGAGCAGCCATCATACGCTGGTGCCTGATATTCTGCTGGGTTTCACCCGCTGCCTTCATCCCTAACAAACTAAAAGGAACATGACCTCTACACGTACCTTCTTAAGTAGCCCGGCCATCTTTCACTGCCAATACAGTAGGACTTCCGGCAACCAGTTATGACGTCAGCGTCAGTCAGCATATATACTAGATATGGTTGGTGACGCTGTGCAGGACCTCCAATAGCAGTCAGTCTTGCAACTATACATACATAATTGTATAGTTATATACTTTATACGTGTAGAGTTATAGCAAAATGTGACTGAGGTCAAACTGTTGTGTTCACAGCCAAACAGACTTTAAAAAGAAACTGGAAGAAGAGTTAAAAGGAAATAAACAATATAATAAAAAAATCTAAGTGGCAACAATTTATCCAGAAGTGAATATAAACGAACCTCTATTATTAAAATTATTCTTTAAAAAAAAGAAAATGTTGCATCCAAAACTCAGAATAACCAGAAAAACTAAAATAAAGTCTAATTTATGTTCAGGAGTCCAAATAAATGTTGTTTTTTTTCTTCTGTCGGTTCAACAGCAGAGCAGCTGAAATATATGTACGTATGTCTGTATGTATATGTCTATGTATAAATATATATATATGTATGTGCAAAAAGTACAGCCATGTTGGACAAATGTTCTCAAATTGCAGCTTGAAGAATTTTTGTTTTTCAGTAATCAGTTTTGATCGGGTCACTGATGGACAAGGACAACCAAGGTGTTCCCAGGCCAGCTTGTTCTTAGTCTTCCCCACGAACTCTGTCCCAGTTGGACAGGCCAAAGAACACCCAAAATACTTACGAATTAAAAATAAAACAGGCGTTGCCAGTTTTGATGCCAAGCAAAGCATTTTGCACTCTGTAGGACATCAAGAACCGCTACCAGAAGCTCAGCAGTCCCTAAACTGCTCAGCTTCATCTGCATCTGTAGAGAGATGAACTGCTTCTCTCTACAGATGCAGTTTATTTGATTTTAGTTCATATCCTGAATTAACACTGTTGCTCCCCCTTGTGAGCAGGAAGACAATGAGAGCATTCAAATAACCAGTGGCTACTGGCTGTTATTTGAATGTAAACACCATGAGCTCATTTTCAGACTTTTATTAAAAACATTTGCAGAACAACAGCTACATAGGAGTACAAAAAGTGTATAAAAATATATTACAAATCTTGTATATTTACAACTGCCTCTCTCTACAGACGCAGTTAATTTGTTTTTCATCCTAGCTGTGTTACCTAAAACAAGCAACATGCTTTCTACAAACTGCACCTAATAATACTGGTGGCCAAAATCAGCCAAGGAGACAAGTTACTAAATTCCTAAGATCCTCTTGGATGAAGAAGAGGAAACTTCACATGGAGCTGAGCAGAAATGTCTTCCCCTGGTATATCAGCAAAGTTGAGTTCCTCAGAAGAACATCCTGTGGAGAAAAACAGGCACCAAAAAGGTTTATAAAAAGTTACTTTCAATGTTTTTATTGCAATGTAATTTCATGTTCATCCTTGCCTGTAAATGTTGGGGGCCAGGAGGACAGCTGTGTCTGTCGGCAGCTTGGACAGATGAACCACCTTGGTCTTCAGCTGCAGCCTGTCGCTCTCATTCACCCACACATCAGGCAGTCTGATGCACACAGGAACACTTTAACGTCACTGAGTGGAAACTGACAGACAACTGCTAAAATGACCAGTTATGAGAACAGTGGAGTTTCTGGGAGGTTCAGGAAGTTAAGGCTCAGGACTTACATGTCTTCAGGTGTCCAGTGCAGCAGCACCTTCACTTTCCCAGAATCCTCTTTCCTCCTGGCTATCACCTGGAAACCAAAAGAGAGCAGAGGTGGGTTCATGCTGTGGTACCCTGCTCTGAGAGACGGAGAGAGAACCAACCGTGCTGTGGAAGACCACACTGTGTCCGTTGCCCTGGCTCTCGATGTGCGTTGCCAGGTTGAGACATATGGCTCGATGCCGGATGGCCTCCATGGTTTGTGCATCAAAGAAGTCATGAGGTCGAGCTGGAAACAGGTGAAGAATCTCACTGTGAGGTTATAATATCAGCTATGAGACTGAATTCATAATCGTGTGTGTGTGTGTATCAATCATACGCAGTGAGCGTCTATATTTGTTCCTGAGTTTCCTCCTCTTGATCAGACCAGCCTTGGATGGAGATTCCTCCTTCACTTTGCCCTGACTGGATGTTTTGGAAGAACCTTGAGAACTAAAGTGGGTGGGAACGTGGCGTGCCAGCCCCCCCTGTGAGGCAAAAGTGGCATTGCAGCCGCCAACCACACACTGTAAGAGAATGGACAGTTAGTTGGAGCGGGAACATTAACCTCATGTGGAAGCTGCAGATGTGTGACGTCACCTTGAAGGGTTTGTCTCCGCTGTGGGTCAGCATGTGTCTCTGCAGCCAGCTCTGACTGGTGGACGGAGTGTTGTACACCTTGCAGTTCTTCCACAGGCACACAAACACCTGGGTCAAAGAGAGCTGCAGCAGTCAGCATTGGTCAGAGAGTCTGAAGCACACACCATATTCAAACAGCCTCTGCAGCTGTGCACCAACAATCACTTTATGCTGTGGTCAGCATTCAGGTGAACAGCTGTCATGTGCTGGTTCTACCAGGGTTAATGAAACCCATAAACAGCCAGCTGGCTGCACCAATGACAGACATGTGGAAACAATCAGATTGAAAACTATAATTGACTGCAGGCTCAACAGAAAATCAAATGCAAGTCTAAAATTTAAGAACCAACTGTCCAAAATCTACTTTGTAACGCAGAAAGGTAGACAGACCAGATACTCTCAGCTTGTTTCCAAATCATGATTGGGATGCACTGACTGACTACAGTTTTCTGACTGATTACAACTTTTAAAAACTTGATGTAGCAAGTCTGATTTTGGCCAATACTGATTTTATTCTGAAATGTAGCAAGAATGTCGCAGAGTCGGTGGGTCTGTCAGTCAAACAAAATGACTTGGACAACAAAAGAGGACAGTAGTTGATATTTAGTAGTGCAAATATCAGCCAATCTCCCAAGAGAAACGCAATGATTTATTGGTGCACCCCAAATTATCATCAACAAAATTTGGCCTTTTTAAAACAAAATTTACAAAAAAAAACACTGCAAAGTGAAAACTGATTTCAGCTAAATAATGACAAAAATATTGCACCAACAATAAGTGACAATATAAATATTGTTTATTGTATTGAAACAGAAAGTACCTTCAAAACTAAACTTAATCTGGGACTGTATCGTGATTACAGTCAATACAAAACAAAATGTTGGTAAATTTTTACCCAGTTTTAATGCACAGTTAATTTCTCTCATTGTGAACTGCTCACAGTGTGAGTGTATTATAGGCCTGGTGGGCCACCAGGCTTTACTTGCTAGGGTTTTTTATACACAGTGACAGATTAAGCTAGTTTATAACTGGGTGGAGGGGCGTGTGCACTGGCCCCTTTGCTTCACACACAAACGGGTAAGTTTGTAAAAATGATGGCGCCTGATCATACCGCCGCCGTTTTTTGTAACTTTTCAACACAAACACATGGTGGGCTGTGGACGGCCCCAACGCTGACGGCGTGAGCTACCAGAACCAGCAGCATCCAAATCAAACAGACACACACACAGACTGACCCCTCCTCTCTGTCCGTCCACATGCATGGCTCGGATGTGTTCAGCCAGGTCAGGGCTGCTGGAGAACAGCAGCTGGCAGTCATCCCAGCAGCAGGTGTAGCTCAGAGATTTGCTCACAGCAGGTCCAGAGCCTGCTACTGCCGCTGCCCCCCCACTGTGACCATTGAGCATGGCAGGAGTGGAACGACCGCTGGATGCAGTGCTCTCAATGTCCATCAGGGTGGAGCAGAAACTGGAACAGATACAGGAAACCATGACAGAAGCAACAAAGAATGATCTGAACTAAAAATCTGATCATGATGTTTTGGATAGCATCCATTAGCAACTATGCTAATGAGTCAATAACACTTGACAAGACACTTGACAATTGCTGTTCAGGAAGTTAATCAAATCCCAATCGATTGTGTATACAATCCAGATTCAGATGATCGTCTCGTACAGAGGTGAAAAAATGCTAATCCTACATTAATGTTTCACAGCTACGAATAATTTCATTTTATTGAAGGAAAAAACAAAAACTGAAACAGCTAATCAAAGCAACTTTGTCCCTGGGACGGGAAATCAATCACCGACACTAACTTCATTAACTAGCCACATGTCTATGAAACCTCAGACCACATTAACATCAGATCTTGATAAAGGAGAACTGCCTCAGTTCAGTAATCATGACTCCATAAGATAGAAATGCAAAAATGACCTCCCACCATCATCAAGACTGTGTGATAAATATTCTGTAATCTGACCATTAGTTAATCAAAAACCAGCTCAGCTTTTAGAAAGGATCATGCAAGCAGTCGGGCGCTGCTTCAGGACCTGCACAGCTCGCAAAAATGATCTGAAAATAATTCATTTTAAGATACATGAACAGGCTGATGTCTCATTTCTTCTGTTCACGGCATGAAGCTGCCATAAGCTAGTAAAGTTATCATTCTAAAAGTCAATGGCGAATAAGATTGCAGCTAGTTTTCAATATTATTCCATGAACCCTTTGGCCTGTTCAGTCAACCTGAACCTAAACATCAGAGATTAACAACTATCTGCTGGGTCTTTTCAGAATGTTGATCTTTCAAAGAACATTCTCTTTTCTTTAAAAGCAAAAAGTCGCATTCATAAGAAGGATAAACACGACCAGCTCCAAATCAGATACTGGGTGTGGAGCGGATTTTTCTTCAGTCCCATTTCAGCTTAAAGTTGTTTTGATCAGTAATTCAGCTTTTTGGGGAGAAAAAAGCTGATCTTAAGTTTTGGTTCGGTCCACCTTTCTTTCTCCAGCATAGCTGCAGGACAGACCTTAGTTCCTTGTGTTCAGATCCAACACGACGCTGCGGAACCGACAGAGCTGTACCTTATGTATACACATTCATAATGAATCCCTTTATTCTTTGAACCCAAGAAATGAAGTTCATCTCAAAAGAGTTCTGAATTTTATGTCACTTATTTCAGAAAGTGGAACCAATACAAATTCATTACACTTAGTAAAATATTTTAGTCTTTTAATTCTTGTAATTTTGATAATAGCCACAAGAAAACCCCAAAATGCAGACTCAAAATTAGAATGTTAGGAAAACTACCAACAAACTGGTGTCACATGCTAATCAGTTAAAACAGCTGCAGAAGTTTCTCAATTCACTTGATGATCTCTTAGGACACAACCATGGGGGAGACAGTCACTGGCTGCTCACATGGTGCTGCACATACAGCAACCAGCTATGGAAAACTGAGTGGAGGGAAAAAGTGTAGTAGGAAAATGTCCATTAAAAAGTTTGAGGGCGCTTCTGACCAGGGTCAGAAAAATTCAGTTATTTTTCTCTTGCTCATTGTCCAAAGCCCCTTTTCTGAATGAAAATAATTTCTGCATTTAATTTGGAAATCAATGTGCCAGTCTGGAGTGGAGAGGCACAGGTTGCACGTTGCCAGAGTTACGTTTCCAGATGTCCTCTGCTGGTTCTGGTCCACTGGGCTTTCTGAAGTCCACAGTCAATGCAGCCATCTATCAGGAAATTCTACAACACTTCATGTATCAATGGCATGCTGTATGGAGATGATTTCATTTTCCAATACGCTTTGGTACCAAAAGCTGCTCCACTGACCATGTGCCAATCCTGTTCTGGATTAGCTCAAGGGCCAAACCAGAACTTCTGAGTATCAAGAGGAGAATGAGAAACATCATCCAACATGCTGGTGATGTGTTGCAACCTGGGCTTTCTGCTCACCTGCGTCGATGCACAGGTGAAGCACATCGAAGCAGGAATTTATGTATTGAGTATTCAGTATTCTGAACATGCTTTTCAGAAGTCTGTCATTTCTGTTTAGAATATCCGGTTTTGTTCTGAAATACTGAATATTGGATTTTCATAAACTGTTATCAAAATTTCAAGAAAAAAAAAGTGACCATAGCTTCACTTTCTGAAATGAGTGACACATTTTCTTTTGATTTTCTCAGTTGTACTTGAACATTTCAGAAAATCTGATGTTTTTCTCAGACATCAAGGCATTTCTAGACGACATTGTAAATATTCATTTTGCTTATGTTTGCCTCTGAGAAGAACTTTCTCCGAGCCAAAGTCTTGGACTGCTGCTTACTTTCTACATCAATTCAAACTAGTTAGAAGAGCAGGATGTGTTACTGCGGATTTAAAGGCGTAATCACATGGTAAATGTTATCACTACATGTGCTTCACATGGTACGCCATACTACAGCGTTATGATACTACGCGATCATTATCCTTAAGAAATCATTTCTTATAAGTTGGAGGAAACACACACCGTCACCATAAAAAACTTTATTTAAACGCTTTAGGTGGTGAACTTGGACCGTGTGGTCGTGTCTCCACACCACCTCTGAAACTCAAGAGTGCGGCCTTCTGCCTCCTTCTCCGGCTTTTACCAACCTGTCCTCAGAGTCCATGCGGCTGAGCGGTTCTCCTTCCACGGAGTTCAACTCCACACCGACCCACCTCCTGGCCGCGTGTTCGGCCTTCCCCGCGGGCTTTGTGCAGCCGCGAGGCGCTGAGCTGCACACGTTCTCCGCTTCTCTTTGTTCTGCTTTCAGCACTCGCGAGCCCTCTTGTGCGGAGTCTGTGCTGCTCGCTAGACTACCCTGCGCAGGGCTTTCTCCATGTTCGCCGACTTCAAAGCCACCTTCCACATCGTTGTTGCCCGGCTTGCTGTGAGGCGACGTACCTTCCCCGTCCATGTCGGGGAAGGGCGGCGGGTTGTGCCCGGGTCCCGCTGCCGTACAACTGCCGCAGTCCTCGGCTGGTTTGTCCTCGTTGTTGACACCCGGTTCCCGTTTGGGGTCTTCAGCAGCTTGTCCCTTCAAGCTGGTCCAAACAGCTTCACAAGAGTCGCTATGTTTGGATTCAGACTGAGAACCGTGTTCAGTCCCTTCAGCCCTCATCTGAGCCATTTAGCACAGCACACGCGCTGTTTTTGTGATGTTCCGCAAGAAAAGTTTACCCTGTGCTGCTCTAAGCTTCAAATGTAAAGCAAAGCCGAGGGTGGCGTGACGTCAGAAAAATCGTGGCGAAAAAGCTGCTCTATTTCGGAAGATGTTTCACTCGGTTTATAAAGGAATTAGCCCTTAAACATTCTATCCACAACAAATTCAAAATGTTAAGAAAAAAACGTTTCAAAGTATTCTCTCTACCTTCAACTGGCTGCTTCTAAAAGAAGTAGAATTCCTCAAATTTCAGTTTGTTGCTTTTAGCAGTATGTCTTATTTATCTTATTAGACAGGGACTTAGTAATAGTTAGAAGACCAGACCATTTACAACAAAAACGTCAATCTGGACTTTTCTAAAAAAAAAAAAAAAAGAAAGAAAGCCGTTTCCCTTTCCACATTCAGTGTACATTATCAAGTACTGTGAACTTTTGAGCGAGTGAAGCATCTTCGCTCACTTTAACGTTCTGTTCTCTCATTTCCACGTGTTTCAACAAACAGATAAACGAACCAAACTAGAGGAGTGAACGAAGGTGATGAGCCTATTTATCGAGTGTTGGTTGGCTGTTTCTTTCTAGGGGTGTTGCTGCAGTGCTCCCTGGTCCCACTCAGAGCCTGACAAATGCGTAGAACAAATCAGTGCAAGGATGTACCATAACGTTCTGAGTAGAAACAAAACTGAAGCAATTAACTTTGAGCTTAAGAGGAACAATCAAAAGCCAGCACACTACGGAGCCCTCTAGGGCATGCAGTGAATAAATCGATTTTCAGTCATTTTTTTTTCCACCAAAGAGTTAAGAATAAACACGTTTTCACTGAGGCTCTGTGTATATATTTGAAACTTTAAATTGACATTTGTGACTGAATACAAACTAGACCAGCAAATACTGCAGTAAGCATATCGCGAGGGAACACAAAAGAAAAACAATATCCGTATTTTCCTCCGTATTACACAGCTTCAGTTGTGTGACTTAGTGTGATTGACTCTTTAATATCTGATCTGAACTGCGGGAGGTACTCAGAGCGGTCCATTTAAGCTTCTGCGTGCCCTTTGACCCCCACAGACTCAGATGTGCGCTACGTACAAGATGTTTTGACACATAAGATCTTTTTTTTTCTCCACAATTTTGTTAATTGTAAAGAGGGTTCGATAATAAACTTTTCAGAAATTATTCTTTTCTTTTTTTTTTTACTTAAAGGAAAATCTTAAGGTTACCTACCTTAAGGTCCTCTGCTGGGTGCTGCTGCCCTCTGATAATATCCTGCAGGCTTTGCGCATAGTTCTGAACTTTAACAATAGAAAATAGTTTTATTTTAAGCATTTTTTTATAATTTACCTTTTAAAAAAAATCTAACTATAAACAAATGTTATTACATTTCAATGTAAAAACATTAAATTAAATAATTTCTTTGGCAAGGCTGCACAGTGTCGCAGTTGGTAGAGCTGTTGCCTTGCAGCAAGAAGGTTCTGGGTTCAATTCTGCATGGAGTTTGCATGTTCTCCCTGTGGGTTCTCTCCGGGTACTCCGGCTTCCTCCCACAATCCAAAAACATGACTGTCAGGTTAATTGGCCTCTCCAAATTGTCCCTAGGTGTGAGTGTGTGAGTGCATGGTTGTTTGTCCTGTCTGTCTCTGTGTTGCCCTGTGACAGACTGGTGACCTGTCCAGGGTGACCCCGCCTCTCCCCCGGAACGTAGCTGGAGATGGGCACCAGCACCTCCCCACCCCATTAAGGGACGAAGGGTGAACAGAAAATGGATGGATGGATGGAATTTCTTTGGCAGTGCTCCCTAATGACAATGGCTATTTTTAGAACTTGTTCCGCGGGCGACTGACAAGGTGCCCTGTTGGTGACCCCTGCACTAGACACTAGTTAGTGTTTAGAGCTAGCATCTGTGCAACATTTAAAAACTAAGAAAATTAAAATAGGAAAGTGCAAAACATCTTATTTTGAAAAGTGATGTTTTACTGTGAAAGGTTTGAGAAGAAGTTTTGTGGAGTTTGGTGACGACTGGTTGAGAAAATTAAAAAGAAATGAAATGTTCGACACTGAGAAAGAGCTCAATCGTGTCTGTGGATTATTCTAAAAAGGAGAATCACAGTATCTGGACACCCAAGAGTCTTTCACTAACATCTGAGCTTTAGACCTTGCTTCTGTCTAATGCATCATCAGCCATGTCCATGTATGTTTTTAATGTTTTAAAGTGTTATGTAAATAATATTTGACAGCCATAGCAACTAAACAATTTTGAAGTTAGAAAAATAAAACACTGCTAACCTCACTAAAGCTCCTTGGAAACGTTCAAAACAAAAATAGTAGATTTGGGAGTGCCTACACAAAAACATTGTTAAAAAATCAATGTTTTTGTACAGTTTTTTGTACAAATATTGTACAACTAAAACAGGGCTGCCTTACCCAGTACCGCCTTAGTTTTTTATGTTTTAACTCTTTTAAATGGATTTCTTGTAATAGGGCAATAGAGCATTGCATTTTTTAGCTGATAAAAAGTGAAAAGTGACAGTGATTTAAACCTTGGACATTATATGTTACAGTTGTTAGTTTTTCCACATGTGCATTATAAATAAGCAGAGATATACCTTTCTCATATTATTATGTCACTGGTATTGCTAAGGCATGTAATGTGCCTTACATGCACATTGTTAGAATAATCAAAGTGACATTTATGACATTTATAATAGAACGTATTTGAACCAAATAGTGAACAGGCTTTCAAACAATGAACTTAGCATCCTTACAACCTTTAACAGGTTTCCATGGAGAAAAAGGGAGCGTGACAAATGTTCTCCATCCAAACACTGTGTGAAATAGCAATTGTCTGACAGCAAAATGTTTCTCCCTGACTTGCCTTCCCAAAAACAAGTGTACTTTCTCCCATGGTGAGGAAAGTCCATTTTATATTTAGAGCTGTATATCAACTGAACACACCAGGGAAATTATCATCCATTTAAGAAAATAGACTGAACAACTTTAGGAACATCAACATTTATTTCACATGATATAAAACAGATGGGGTATGAACCTTTTGCATATTGACCCTTATAATAACAATGTCTTTAATATTCACTCTTTTTCAGGTTGTAGATAAATTATGCTTCTTTTTAGAATTAGTTTTACAGTTTATACATGTCTTAAATTTATTCGTCCTGAAGCGCCAAAGTCTGCCTTATTGCTTCATACGTGTGCTATTCTCCTATGTATCACCATCTAGGACAGAATCACAAACTCTTTACTTCATGTTTGCTACCTAAGCAAACCAAAGTGAGAAAGGAAAACAGAAGACAAAAGCTGCAAAAACAGACAAAAATCTGAAGCATTCTAATACTTTGCATGCTCAAGACTTCAACCAAGACTTAAATCACCCAATCCAAATAAATTATTTCAAAAAGCGTTTGTCCTCTACAAAAGAAGAGAAAAACAGCAGCATGAAGTGGCACCATTTTGAAGGAAAATTGGCTGTGTTTGTATATATTTATGATATACTTTATCTGCATATATGTCAAAGGACAACTTGTATTTTTATGAAAACAGGAAGCTTTTAGCCTTAAACAAGACAGAAATCAAAATGAGTTTAAAATCAGTACACTTCAGTGGTCACTTGGGCTTGAAGCACTGCGTGTGTTTGGAGGCAAATGGATGTACACTCGCCTTCAGCAGCACATAAACAGCAGACATTGCTACGTAAGGCAAGGATTCTCACGCTATTTCTTATTCAGATTAATAGCTCTGTACTTTAACATCTATGTGTTTAGCAACAAAATTCTAATGACCCCAGGAACAAGCTCCACATTGTGTCAACACTATGAAATGGTTTGCACTTATTAAGCAGCTCTGATTGTACAGTGGCTCCAAGATGGCCAGAAGTGTTTGCCTAGGGCCTTGTTGAGTAACAATTACAGAAAAGACATACTCGAGACATACAGAACACTTTAGCATTTTTGTTTCTCATTCTAAAATGTGAGTTTCTATTGGCCTGCTTCTTGTTCTACAGTTTGCTTCATCCAGAAGGTCTGCTTCCTGGTTTTGCTCTGAGGTTTAAAATTTTACTGAATGTCAAATGTATAAATTGTGCCAGTTTGATGCTAAGAAGCTTACTGGAAATTGCCTGCTCTGTAAACAACCATCCTCCACTGTGAAAAGAGCTGATATAAAGTTAACTCAATATGTGGCAAAGCTGCTGACATGGACTGAACGGCTTTGTTCACGTCCTCCACTGCCATTGCTGAAACTACAGGATGACTACAATTCTAAAACAGAACAGAGAATCAACGTCATCCTTAAAATTTCTCTTTCTGTTTGCTGATTGGGCTAGTAGAAATTCTACCAGAGGGAATCAAAGTCAATGGGAGGAAGCCAAGACTGAGTTTGAAGTGAAATTTGGATTGAGTGGAATAGCAAGGACTAGGCTAGATCCAAGCCAAGGCTAGGACAGTGCAGAAGCTTCCATCTGTCTGGGACTCAACTTGTATTTGCTTTAGATTTTTGCCACACAGACCATTTCAGTTTTCTCACCTGGTGCTTCGCCTAGAAGAAGCAGTTATAAAGGTTTAAGGGAAATGTTACTGTCAAGGAAAGCTGGGGGCCACTAGGATTTGTCTTTGACTTGATTCTGTGGCTTTCCAACGGCATCAATCAAATATTTTTACCAGATTGAAGATTGGATGATGACACAAAATGTAAAACAGTATGTCGTCATTCAGTTCACTGTAAAGTGAGACATAGTCTCACCAGTAGGCTATTTGGATTTGACACTTTGGAAGAGCCATGTGAAAGTACTCATAACCCTTTAACATTTGTCCACAAACTTCAGTGGACCAATACAAAGGTCTGCATAATTGTGATGTAATTGGAAATAATTATTTCTAAAAAAAAACCACGAAAAACAAACAAACCAAAAAAAAAAAAAAAAAACTGTAAAAAACATGTTTTTAAAAAGTTAGAGGTGCTTTGGGTTCAGTCCCCTTACTCTGATCCCTCCAAGTAAAATCCAGAGCAGTCTTAGCTTCAGCAAGGAAAGTGAAGCTGATCAGAGTTAATGGGAGGATGGATGGAGCTAAATCCAAAACAATCCTTATTTCTCTGTTGTTTCCCCTTAATGAAGGATATCACTGAGTTATCATCATCTCTTAAATTTCAAACAAGCAATTTAAACATGTATGAAAATGATTCAAGAGTCAGAAATCTTCTTTGTTTGTTTAATTTGCCATGTTTTCTAGAATATCCTTAAGAATAATGGACAGAAACGGTAAAGGTGTCTGATAAGAAAGGCTCAAGGATTGCCATCAGTGGCCCTAACAGACTAATCAAGCATGTTTGATTAGTCTAACATGTAGATCTCCCCTACATCGAGGATATCAGTAAAGAACCTTGATTGTTTTCAGCAGAAACCCCACATGACGGCATCATCTACAGTCAGTAAATGAGTTTGCGTTCTGACGAGGCTTGTTTGTCAGATTAAAAGTAAACTTTGAAAACAACATCCTTTCAAACATACTTTTGATTAAGCCCACATTGCTGTAATATGTTTTTATTGGTATGATATATTCTACTTAAATGTTGTTTTCTTTAGATCTAAGCAGAAACTTAGTTAAAAATAAAGTCTAAAAAAACCCAAAATGTGATTATTTAATTGATATACATTTTATTTACTGAATTGAGCCACTGAAATAAGACTTTCTTTTCCTTTTGATCCATCTCAGGGTTTGCCCATTAGTAAAAACATATTCTAAAACCAGTTCACAATCTTTTTATGCAAACGTGTTTAGAGAATAAAAGGAGCTTCTCAGTTTGAAAAATGTCTAAAAGATACTAACGATTAACAAGCTGTCTGTGTCAGGATTCAAAGACTTCCCACCAGCCACTGATTGCTACTACCGAGGGTCGATCTCTGTGATCTCTGTAGCTGTAGTCTCTAAGTGGTTCTGTCAGGAACGCAGAAAGCCATGGAAACATGCTCTGTGCTGGTTGGCTACATTTGGGCTTTATGGGATGTTGTTTTGGACACTGAGGTTGACCATGCTCACGTGTCGCTGCTAACCAAGGTAAACGTCTGCACTGCAGGGAGGAGAAGAGACAGAGGAAAGCATGTTAGTCATGTCTTGCACCGAAAGTTAATAAAAAAAAAGATCATGTCATAAAAATCTCAGAAAAATAAAATGTATGATGGCTAAACAGTTAAAACAATTATAAGTGGTTTATTAAACATACAACCGTTATTTTTTTGTTGAAAGTAGTTTTAAATTTGTGCTGGTACTAATAGTCAGTGGCTCATTGTGTGAACCATAACAAATAAAGTCAGAATATTTTACTGTAGGGTCCCTGTATGGATAACACAGAAAGTAGATGTGTAACCCAGGTTAACATAGCCCTCATTAAATATAAGCCTCTTCAGGAAAATAGCTATAAAATGGATAAATAGGCAATAAATAAATAAATAGGAGAATAAATAGGTCTTCAAATAATTAAAAATATAAAAAGTAACAATTACGGACATTAGGATTGCTGTATTTCATGTATTTTATGATATTTTATTTGGTTAAAAAAACAGTATAAAACAGAGTTTTTATTTGTTTGGTCAGCAGCTAAAATGGTCAAGTGTGAGAAAAATCCCTTATTCTGAAGGGTCACGTTGATGTGTAGCACATGTGACTATCTCCAGCCAACCGGGCTGCTACGTTCTCAGGCGCTAGAAGAAGAAGCTAAAAGAGTTGTACTGTGGAAGAGAGAAAGATGAGAGAAAATCAACGATTAAAAAGTGTACTTGCTGTCTGGAAACCATTTTCCATTTTTGGAGGAGGAGCTATGTTCAGGAGGATGTTCCCCTGCCCCCAACCCCCACTAGCCACCCCCCCACACACAATGTTCAGCCGCCAAATCGGCGAGTATAGAACTTTATTCAGTACAAAGCAGTTAAAAGAGCTTTTGTTATGCTTTGTTGGTTATTAAACCAGGCCTTTAAGGTTCCGCTGGGAAATTGGGCCGGGAAATTCCGAGTCGATTGCTGAGTTGGATTCCACGAGTAAAAAACAAGATGGCGAGCCGTAAGCCAGCCAGGAGCCCCGTAACCGCCGTCTAGCAGAAGCTACGCCCTCTGTGGACGTTGCAAATCATCCAAACTGCTATGACCTGCCCATGTTTTCCTGCTGAAGTAGCAGTGGATTCAGAGAAACGGGATTAACCCTTCAGGATCATCAGAGAGAAAAGATTTGAAGCACAAGTTACTCGGTCTTTTGCTGGATTGTTTCTGTTGTGTTTTATTTTGGGTTTTTTTCTCAAACCACATTCAACATCTATTGTTACAGTGTGTGGAATGTGAAATTTGTCTGTTAGGTTTAAAATAGAAACAAGAAATGGTTAAAACAAGAAATTAAAAAACCAAAACTTTTTAAAAAGAACACTAAATAACTAAAATAGATTAAAAAAGATTAACAAACAAACTGTAAATTAAAATAGATTACCAGTATTGACTCGAACTTAAATAGTTCGAGTCAATACTATTTGTTTGAGTCAATAATAATAATAGGTTTAAATAAATAGTACCCTTTAATACTTTAAACAGGGATTGAATAAGACATTTTGAAAGAAACTATTTTGGATTGAATTTTGTGTTATTGTATGTCAACTGTTTGTAATATTGTTCTTTCTTCTTTTTTTTTAACAACAAATAATAAGCTGGCAGTTTAAACTTATTTTTCTGATCTGTGGTCATTTATACACTTACACATTTCTTTATTCCCGTTGCCAAACCTAGCACTGGTTTTATTGGCTGTTCTATTAACTGTAAACACATCATGAGTGTTACAGAAGCACTTCCCAATGTGGAAAAATATACATTGTGGAAAGTAATTAGCTACATGTACATTTGTTACTGTAATCACAATTTATCTAATTTGTACCTTAAGTTGTCTACAAAACTATTACTTGAATTTGAGTAAAGTTAGTCAGTTACATTTGAAATCTTATCCATGAATGAGTAAAAATATAACATGAGAAAACACCAGAAAAAACAGCACTGATCTTTCAGCTGGGTTTGCATTAAGACCTCATGGTGTTGCAGCAAAGGGAAGACAGAGGAGCAAAACCCACCAAGTTTAGTTCAAGTTAACATCTTAGAAAAAGAAAAGCCCTTGCTGAATTTAATGCATCAGTTTAACTGTACATATAGGCTGCAGCTTTATCATAGATTATAAGCTTGAATAATATTTTAACGACAATGTCAATTTTATCAGGTACTGACCTGATAAGACTGACATTTGTTTATCTAATCTGAAGGAATCTGCCTTTGGATAAATGTGAGCAAAAAATCTTTCTTACCAGACAACATGTTGTTGTTGATGTGCGTCTTGTTGTCTCCAGTCAGCTGTTTGCATGAATCAAGACTCTTCCCAAGGTGTTCCTCCTGGCTTGGAGTTAGGCTCTCCTCTGTTTCCTGTTCCTTAGGCTCAGGGGTTGATGGCTGAAAACTGCATTGAGCCGAAGCAAAACACATCACATTTATAAAAGCTCAACATGTAGTATATTTGATAAAGTCTCTAAAAGCAATGCAGAGCCACCGCCTCTGTGAAACAGTGGTTTAATTATAGCTCATCTGTACATAATGTCTGTCATCGTACCATGATGACATTAGCTTTAAGTTGTCTGTATTAACCAAAATAAATTAAAGTTCAGTTTGTTTTGGGATGTTTGCCTAATCAGTGGTCATGGTCTCACTTTCCACAGGACTATGATTATCCTATTTAAAATATATAACACTCTCCACACACAGACCTGTTTTCAGTTAAGGTGTTTGTAGGAGAGCTGGTCAGATCTTGACCTTTGCTCTCATCATCCTCAAAGGGTTGAAAGTTTACGATCTCCACCTGCTTTGGATCTGTGCCGAGGTCCACAATGATCACCCTCTGGCTCTCACACAGCTGAAGCAAATAAATAATACTTTCAGAAGAAAAGAAAGGGGCTGGCAGTAACATAAATGTCAGAACAATGAACAATTTAGTAAAATTCCAGTTTTTCAATTTTAAGTGCCTTTCTTAGCTGTGTGATTAAACAGCATCATAATCACATATTTTAGATTATTATCTTAATTCTGCGTTTTTGACTGTTAAGGTGAACAAATTTGACTGTTCTCAGTCAAAAACAACCAGTCAGACTTGCGTACACACTACTCACACCCCCCTCTGCTCTCCCATGGCTCAGCTCTTCCCGCTGCTGTAAATGTGCAGGCTAGTAAGAATGGTCACTGATTATGATGAGCAGTGAGAAGCTCGAGTGATAGCTCTGGCTCTGATTGGTTGTTTCTGACCGAGCCTGTATTTCTGCAGATGGCAGTAGGACCACAAAGAGGAGCCATAAGAGCTCCTTTTTTAACTGATTATAAATTTCATTTTACACTCACAGGACATAGTGACATTTTTAACAAATACGTAAAAAAACAGAGGTACAGTTGGTAACATTGTTGCCTTGCAGCAAGAAGGTTCTGGGTTCGATTCCTGGCCCGGGGTCTTTCTGCATGGAGTTTGCATGTTCTCCCTGTGCATGGTGGGTTCTCTCCGTGTTCTCCGGCTTCCTCCCACAGTCCAAACACATGACTGTCAGGTTGACTGACCTCTCTAAATTCTCATTAATGTGAGTGTGTACATGGTTGTTTGTCCTGTCTGTCTCTGTGTTGTCCTGTGATGGACTGGTGACCTGCCCAGGGTGAACTCGCCTCTCACCCGTTGACCGCTGGAGATAGGCAGCAGCTGCCCACGTGACCGCATTAGAGATAAGTGTGTTAGAAAATGAATGGATGTAAAAAACAAAAAAAATTTCAAATAAAAGTTACATATTGCAACTTTAAATCAGTATTCACACAATAAACTTTTCATAGCTGAAACATTTTTAAAATTTTTCAAATGCCACATACTTGGTTGGTTAGGACTGTTTTAATTTGTATTCTGGAACACAGATGCATTAAAGTGACATATATGACTGACTGACTGGGTCATGGCAGATGGCCGCTCACTTAGTCAGTTTCTGGTTCTGCTAGAAGTTTCTTCCTGTTAAACGGCAGTTTTCCTTTCCACTCTCACTACACATATGCTCAGTTTGAGGGATTTCTCCAAAGTCAATGACACACTGCAAGCAACAGTAAAGTTTCTGCAGTGGAAACACACCATTAGTAAAGCCTGATTACCGACCGGCTGCTCACATTACCAGTGGTAGAACTTAAATATGAAAACTGGTTTTCCTTAACCAACTTCTGATAAACACTTAAACTGTTTACCAGGTTTGTCTGTTTTCCACCAATATCTTCAAGAACTTGACCGTACCTCATCTGCTGGTGGCTGGTTTCTGATCAGCAGGTTCATGGCCTTTTCCTGCTGCACCTCTTCATGCTGGGAATCTCTCACATGGTCAGTTCTCTGTACTTTCTGCAAATTTGAACAGAGTTTCTCATTACTAGGGGTGTAGTGATACAATAATCTCACAATAGAGACGATATACGATATTCTGATCACAATACACTATATCACAATGTTTGGCAAAAGATACAATTCGATGTGATTCAATACACTTTTACAATTTTCTGAAAGATTTTAGCCCTCTAAAATCTAACACAAAGTGATTTGGTGACATTTTGTGTTCCGTTTGGACAGAGACTTAGTCTACAGCTGGACAAAATGAGTCACAGATGCAGTGAGAAAATTAGTTTCTGTCATTTAATTCATGTGGATTTGACATAAAACTCAACAGTGATCCGGGAGCTGAGTGGGGAGATTATCAGCCTCTGTAGACTCTCAATATGCAAATGATTGCACTTATGGCTTTCTTTTGGACATACTGTAGTTGCATTTTAAACCTTGAGTCACAGAAAAACAAAACCCGATTTTGAAAAATGTAAATTTTTTTTCTTTAGTTATTCACAACTAATGGTTTTTATAATTCAGAATGACAATATATCGTACATTTCTTAAACTGATGTAAAAATATTGCAAGCAACACAATTTTATAACATTAGCGTGAAAACGAAGGCAATTCCTCATTCGTTTGTATGCAATTTGTGATAAAACATCATAGGTCAAAAACAAAGGAATCTAATGTTGCGTTTTGTTTTTTATGTTTGGAGCTCATTCCCTGTCACATTCCCAGAAAAGCCGGTTTTTAACATTTCTCTGACATTCGGAAAAATACGGTTTACTTAATTTAGCATGACTCCAGTTTTACTTGGCCTATTAACACAACTTAAAAACTGGTGTGTAGTTTATAATGTGCACTTTAAGGACAAGTTGAAAGTAAGACTGGGGGAGGTGGAGTCTTGCTGCTACGCCGTCACAAACCAGACATTTTAAAAAGACGTATAAGCCTATGGACCCCTATGATTTAACGTATCGATACTCGCGGATGAAAAACCGATATCTTCCGAGGGTGGAAAAAATTGATAAATATCTTAGAATCGATATAATTATGCAGCCCTAATCATTACATATACTGAAATCCACAAATGGTTTCCCTGTGTAAAAATGCATTATATATTATATCATATCACATCTGAAAATGAATAAAATGGGCAAAAACCAGTGGAATGAAACTAACTTTGAAATGAACTATTTTTACATCTAATATTGATCTCGACTCTACTTTTAACGGAAAGTATAATGGTTGTAACTAGGGGTGATATTGCAAAAAATGAGTATCAGATTATATTGGCCTACATCTAATATCTTCAATATAAGCATTCGGATAGAAGAAGTCCACTCTACCATTAGCCCGTCTCAGCACTTCTGTCCAGAAGTGTTTGCATCGTGCTCACAAACCCACTGACTAATAATAGTCACTTTGTCTCATACCCATTGCTGTTTTCGGTTTTAGTAATATCACTTGATCAAGCCTATTCTAACATTTCACACTACAAAATAAGTAATGAAAATATATAAGACTCATGGGTCACATTCACTGTATACCTTCTGTTTTTTGTTTTTTTTTCTTTAAATAACAAAAAAATCTCAAGCCCATCTGTCACTTTGACAGATTCCATACTTGGTGCAGACATTTTCGACTTTTTGCACAGAATACATTTGGAGGCAACTAAAAGCAACAAATGAAAATAAAAAACACTCCTGGAAATCATCTCTGACACTGAACTAGGTGCATCTCATTCATTGGAAGCTGACAGCGTGTTATGCACAGAACGCTTCGGAGCACGTCTGGTGCATTCAGAACACTGGCTAAAGGGGAGCTTTTAAGAAACACAATGAACAAAGAAAACTACAGAGAATGTTGTTGTGTTAATCCATTAAAAGTTTAAATAGAGCAGATGTGGAAAAAAAGAAAGTAAGGTGCAGAATTTAATTAGACTATAACAAGCTCAGAGTAAGCTACGTGTCCTGCTATGCTCAAGCAGGAGTGCGGTTACAAGCTCAAAGATGTTAAACAAAAGCTAAAAACAGGAGAAGTAACACTGCTAACTCAAAAGGTGGTCTACAAACAAACGAAGCAAAATCTTACTTAAAATACGTCAGGTTCACTTCAGGCTTGGCCCTTTAATTAAAGTTGGGTTGGATCGGGCTCAGAGACGATGTCTATGGACTCGGTCCCAGCCAGGTTACATTTTTTTAGGTCCATCTGAACTCTAGTGCAGATTTGTCCTCCAGAGGCAGACCAAGAGGAAGTTGTGGTGATGTGTGTTCACAACTCCTGTGCAGCTTAAAACTGTACAGATTTAAATGCAGTTGTTTAATTTTCTTGTTCTTATGTAGTTATTGGGACCACAGTCAGTAGTTTTTGTCACCATAGAGACAAAAATTAGATGTGTTCATCTACTTTTTTGTGTGATGAGATCTAAATTTTCTGTACAACTTGTTGAATATTAATTCAATTGCATAAAATTAAAGGCAACTGAATATTATTAACCCTAAACTAATATAGTGCACATGCACTGACTTCCGTGTGCATTTTTAAGAGTTTTTTGTGTGAGTATGTGATTTTGGGAACTGAAAGGTTGACGGGATACCCCATTGCTTCCCCATCCGTCATTCTCCATCTCAACGCTGTGCTAAGATTGCTGGAGGCTTAAAAATTGATGGGTAAAAGTAGAATATGACTAGACACTACAAGACTCAAAATTACTAGATTAATCAAAATGACTAGTCTAGTGTGACGCCTGTCACGCTAGACTAGTCATTGCTTATATTGCATTGAGTCAATATCGGTATTGGCCAGTACTCAAAACTGCAATATCGGTATCACATCAAAAAAATAACTTGTATCGGGACACCCCTTATTGAAACTGAGTGCTTGAGCCTGAGTGATGTCTCCATCATTTGAAATGTGCCATTTAACTTAGAGCACAACATGGAAGTGGAGTGTAAGACGAACCTGTGGTGAGATCGGTGGCCCATCTACCGTGTTAGCTCCTGATGTTGCTTCAGCCTGTTCCTTCTGAGCAACCTTTAGTTGCAGCAATGCTGTCTCAAGCTCCACAGAGTTCAGACAGGCCACTTCTGTCTGCGTCCGATGCTGAAGACACACACAGGCACCCACACAAACACAGTTACTATGAATGGCTACAAATATCCTGTGGTATATTCACTTGAATTAACTTTCAGATACAACATAGTTGTCAGGTTTTGAGGAAAAGATAAACATGAATACAAGTATTTAACCAAAGGCAGTTAATTCAAGTTAACTGCCTTTCTGCTGCAGACTTGCATGACTGCAGCTAAATCCCTGTATTTGTATGCAGAATCACCTGCGAGTGGAGGAGGGGGTTGTCTTTGTTGAAAGAAGATGAGTGTGACAGTGTTTCTCTTCTCTTCTCTCGGAGTGAAGATGCCTCCTGATTTCTCCTCATCCTCTCCAGCTGCTCCTCAACACTCATCCTTGTTCTGATGAAATCTCGCTCCCCAAATCCCATCTGATCCACTGCACTCCTTGGACGATCCTGAAGAAGACTAGACTCAGTTTGTGCTTTAATGCTCTGGTAACCTGTGTGAAAAGCACTGCATGTAGACTAGAGTGAACATTGAAAATAAGGAATAGTAGTTTCAATGAAATGGATCTTGAACACATGGAAGAAAATTTTAAATGTATATGGAAATTCTGTATATGGAAATTTAAATGTAAATTCTGAACTTTGAATAAATTGAATGAAAGCCTGAAGGATTGAACTACAGAAGGCTGGTATAAGAACTATCCATGCTCTGCCTCAACCTCCTTTCAGTTTCAACAGGAAGAGGAGTTTTGCTGCATGGAAGTGACATCATCTTAACAAGAGCTCGAGTCTTTCAAGATTGACTGCAAAACACGTTTCCGTTTAAGATGTTATATTCCAAAATACTAAATTAGATCCTTTACTGCAGTGACTGATCAATAGACTATGAACCAAAAGGCTAACTTGATAATTTAACCAAACATCACTTTCCCAAAATAATTTTTTCTCCTTCTTCATTTCTGAATTTCATTGTGAACCAGTTGTTTATACACAAACCAGATTTTAGGTATCGATCCCAACAGGATCAATTTTGTTAATGTATATTTCTCTTGCACATTGGTCAAGAGTGTCAATATACTTTCTTTTTGTTCAAAGCCATGGTTCTGTTTGCTTTGCAGTATGCTTGCCTACCAAGATGGCACGGATCACTTCTGGTTCAGACTTCTGGTAGTTATGCATTAGTGAAGGTTTGATGTTGAACTGATGACTGTCAGATTGACTGCAGTGTGCTGAGGAAGGAGAAGCTCGTGGAGGCCAATGGCCGCTCTCACTGCTCGCTCATGACAGACAGGCTGCAGCCGAGCTGCAGAGCGCTGTCACCATTAAAGTCTCCAACAACATCACTTCTGGTTAAATGAAGCAGGCGGCGTATAGAAGAAGCTGCGGTGCTTGTCAGGAAGTGTCTTTCACTTGCTAGCCAGCAGCAGGTTTAAGTACTTTTGGGACAAAAACTTGCATGGCATTTGGCTTTAGCTTGCAACCACCTGTTAGCCTCTGGAGAGAAATATTGAGGGGACAAATAAGGATCCTTTGGAAGTTTTGCTCTTCTTTTTTCATGTGGAAAGTAATGAAGACTCACCTCACTATTTTTTTTTTAATTACGGCCAACAGTTATACAGCGTTGCACTGTCTAAATTTATACCAGTCAAAAGCAATATAATAATAATAAACAACAACTCAGGTAATGTTAGCCTTCCTGTGTTCCGACTGTGGATTTCAGTACAGAATATATCAAACCACAAAAACCATCATAAAATAACAACAAAAAAACAACAAAAAAGTGACCTCCATGGGGTGGAAAATATAATAGATATGCAATTTTTGAAATAATTATAACTTTTTATGTATCACAATTTTTTTTTTAGTTAATAGGAATATTACAACATATTTAGGCTAACATGTTCAACTAATCATGGCTCCCTTTTTAGGGGAGTTTTTCTTTTTCGCTGTCACTCATGAGCATTCATGAGGTAAGGTTTCAAAGTCAATGACACAGTGTCACAATAGTCCACTGCTGCTACATGTCTGTCCAGGAATAATGAGTATTGTAAGTCAGTAATGTGCATTCTGCTAAGTTGCCTTAGAAAGAAAACTTTTTATCTAATTTGAATGAAAAACTGATCTTGAATGTATTGTTTGATAATTAAGATTGAATTGGAATGTCAAAGTAAGTAACTTGAAATCTGTCAGATTGGATTGAGTTTACATTTTTTGTAAAGTGCTTTGAGATGGGATTTGTGAATTGGTATTATATAAATTTATATAAATAAATTTAATTGAATCTGTAAAAACCCTGCATAAGTTACTATCTAATTGGTGAGTCACTCTTCTGACTCACTGCTGCAGGGGACCATAGGTCTGCCTCATGAGTGAAATAGCATGGCTTCTTTTCATGTTTGGTGTCTGTTGATGCAGAAGAAGTTGATGTTGACACTTACACATCTGGATTCAGGTTTTTTGGTTTTCCTCAGGGTGACGTAGGAGGCGATAGTGGAAGACTCAGGGGGGCTCATGGGTGATTTAGTCCTGGGAGCAACAATGCCCACTGGGTAGGGGGGCACTGTAAAGGAAAAAAAAAACATGTCACTTACCCTTTAGCGAGCAAAAAGCAGTGAAGCTGCTTTATGTTGTGGAAAAACACTTGTTGTCTTTGAACTATGGTACAAAGACAACAAGATAAAGAGATGGAAAAAAAAGAGACATGAAAAAGGGGAAGTATTACGTAAAATCAACTTATTTTTAGCTTTACACAATGTTATGTTATTCCCTTATCAAAAATATCTGGAGTGTTTTGATCCTTTCATGCGTGTTTGAGAAATCCTTTAATGGCAACCTAGCCTAGCCATTGTCTTCCTGTGTCACTTCCAGCAGTCTGGGCTTTCTCCCCTTGACTTTGTATATTTTTATTTTCTTATGAAAATATGCAGTATTTTTACAACAACTAGAGATAAAAGTTTGTTCTAATGGAAAACAAATAATATTGCCCGTTTAAGGAAATCACCAGAATATGTACCATCACTTAGGTTCGAGTGCTCATTTAGTGAATGTGCATTAAATGTTTATAAATCATATACAGGTTACATAAAGAATACTGATTAGATACACTGTTGCATAAAAGATAACTATACTCCTCAGTTTAAATTGGCACATACTCAGACCAGTCACTGTTCCTCATGTCTTTGTCATCGTCATGCTATATTCACTGTACAGTAAAGCTGTAGTACGCAACTTTTATACATTTTCCTTACATATTTGGTAAAACCGTCACTATGCTGTGACAGAATGGAATGAGACAGATAATCCCAGCACTGATTAGAAGCAACGAATCAGAGCCAGGAGGCGGGTCTTAGTGCTGTCCATCATGGTAAATGGCTTGTACTTGCAGGACTCCAAAGCACTTCACACTACATTCACCCACTCACACACT
This sequence comes from Girardinus metallicus, assembly GCA_903067095.1. NCBI lineage: Eukaryota > Metazoa > Chordata > Actinopteri > Cyprinodontiformes > Poeciliidae > Girardinus > Girardinus metallicus. The sequence continues at coordinate 39,429 of CAEGAE010054521.1, forward strand.
ACCACACGCTGGTAGCCACAGCTGCTCTGGGTCAGTGTGGACGATGCTGGCAACACCATGGACCGTCAATACCGGACTTTCTGACCACCACCATCAGGCAAAGTGGGAGAAGTGTCTTGCCCAAGCACACAATGACAGAGGACGACAGAGGAACCCACCGATTGCAGGTCAAAAATTATACTACCATTGCTCCATCATCCCTATCATGCTGTTGTACTTGCTGCCACAAATGTTGGCAATTTACCATGGTAAATTGTTTCTCCACCATTTACCAGCATTTACATGAGCATGACTGACAGCGCCAAGACCCTCCTCCTGGCTCTGATTGGTTGTGTTTGGTCAGCAATGGTGCATTTCTTCAGAGAGCAATAGCAGCTCAGGGAAGAGTTGGAGAAGGTTGATGTTTTCACAGATTATAATTATAGATTATTCTGTCTATAAAGTGACAATTTTAACAAATATGTGTAGTGTCTGACAACACAAAAAACAACATTTTGGAATGCTTGGAAAACAGTCCGTTCAAAGGTCACCAGACATTGAGTTTAAAAAAAGTTGCACTTAGGGTCTTGTTTAGAGGCTTTTGTGTCGTTTTCTTCAGAAGTTCTAGGTGCAGTGCCACCAGAGGAGAGGGAGGAACAGGTTTTCCAAAGGGTTTGGATTATGTGACACAGTACAGAGTCAAAGAGAACTGAACTAGCTGAAAATGTAACAAATGTTGCAACGTTACTCCCAAATGGAACTGAGTCTGCTGGACTATCGGATATGAAAACACCCTTTAATATTACAAAGGGTAGACATTCAAGAACAAACCATGCAGGGCAAAAGTCAAGATTGGCTTTAACATGGCCACTCAATGATCTGTATACATGACTGTGAAAACACAAAGAAATTAAATGTGTCAATTTCATATTTTTGCTTTAAAATACACTATATTGCCAAAAGTATTGGCTCACCTGCCTCAACTCACATATGAGTTTAAGTGACATCATATTCCTAATCCATAGGATTTAATATGACGTTGGTCCACCCTCTGTAGCTAGAACAGCTCTACTCTTCTGGGACGACTGTGCACAAGCTTTAGGAATGTGTTTATGGGTATACTGCAGGATTTTTGACCATTCTTCCAGAAGTGCATTTGTGAGGTCACATACTGATGTTGTATGAGAAGGCCTGGCTCTCAGCCTCTGCTCTAATTCATTCCAAAGGTGTTCTTTTGGGTTGAGGTCAGGACTCTGAGCAGGCCAGTAAAGTTCATCCTCACCAGACTCTTCCATCCATGTCTTTATGGATCTTGCTTTGTGCTCTGGTGCACA
>CAEGAE010054523.1:0-11620 GCA_903067095.1 Girardinus metallicus
ATTTATTGTATTTTCCAGTCCATACATTCAACATTCAATCTGCATTTACAAGAAATAAAAATGAAAAATCTGGGTGAAGCTAAATGTTTCATTTTTTTTTTTGCGTTACAAACGTAATAGCTACAAACTACTTACAGCTAGAGTAATTTTGACTGCAAAAATGTAAAATTTAGCTTGTCCTCTTCATAAACAGACCAAGCTTTTGCATGTTCTAAAAATTGTTCAAGAACAGCAGCTGATTTAATTTCTTCAGGTGTTTTTGGTGAGTCAGGGGGCGAGGGCTAAGGGGTTAATCTAATGGCTGGTTGTCGGAATCTGACATCCATTGCTAATGTCTGTGACCTGAAGTAACCTTTTTACACAGAATTTTTAGACAATGAATTTCAGACAGCAAAACTGAACCAATTGAATCTGAAAAGACTGAAAATATTGCATTAGAATTTAGAAAAGTAGAATATTTTTATATGTCAAATTTTTTAACACTGAAAAGTTAAACAGTTATTGAAAATTAGATCACTTCGAATTAGCAATGTGAATTTTTAGCTTGAAGTGAAAATAAATGAAATTTCAACCATGTAAAAATAATAACGAACCTTTTTATGTTAAAAATGTATTCTAGCTATATTTTAACAATGAAAGAGTAAGTACAAATATACAACATTAAAATTTCAGTGGCGATGGGACCTTCAACTGATTCAATATTCTACAAGATAGAATATCCATCCCCTATTTCTTGGTCTGATTCAGGATTTCAATATCTGGGGGCTGATATAAGGCCTAATGTGGTGACTTGTTGAAAAATAATCTTGCTACAGTACAAAAAGATACTAAAAGACTTTACTAGATGGATGAATCTGCCAATTTCCTGGATGAGGAGAATAAGTCTCGAAGAACATCCTGCCATTGATAATGCAATTGTTATCAATCTATATTTCTAAGATAGCTAAAATTGAAAGGGACTTTTCTAAATTTATATGGCAAAGGAAAACACCAAGGTTGAGTACGAGAACTCTGCAACTGCCAAAGGTTAAAGGGGGCTTGTCCTTCCCTAACATTAAACATTATGACCGGGCTTATTATGGCAAAATCATTTATGAGTGGCTTCACAATTATTTTAAAGGCCAGGAAGCACCTTTCGAAAAGAAGGCATGTAGTCCCTTTGATTTATTAGGAGAGCTTACAAGCATAAAAAATTCCCGTTTGAAGAGGGAGGATAAATACAGTGAAAAGTTGACGAGGCAAGGACAATTCTGTTGGTAGGAAGGATTCTCTTGCCTATATTACGCAATAAAGACTTCCTCTCACGGGTGCGTTCAGCAGTATTTGGAAACTGACAAAAAAAGGCATCAAAATAATAGCAGATCTATTTGATAATAACAACATATTGATGACCTTTGCCCAGCTTCAAAATAAATTTGGCCTCTCCATCCAAGGATTTCTATGCCTACCTACAAATTTGTCACTTTGTAACATCTGGCTGCCCCAGGACCCTTGCACACTTCCAGGGCCAACAGAAAAGTTCCTTATCAAGTTTACCTTAAATACAGCTTTTATTTTGAGATTATATAATGTTTTACAAGGAAGTGTTCCTTGTTCCTTGTGTTAGAAGGAACAAGGAACACTCCTCCCAATGTCCTCCCTCAGACATTGGGAGGAGGATCTGGGGAAAGTGTGTAGGGAGGAGGTTTGGGAGAACTGCTTTAAATTATCCCATTCTTTGTTTCTGATTAATACATTTAAAGAAATTCAATAGAAGATAATACATAGAAAACACAGGACTCCATATTTTCTTAATAAAATAAGAAAATACATTTGGGATCACCATTGTGTCCCAAATGTAGAACAGGCATTGGAACTTATCTTCATCTTTTTTGGGAATGCCCTTCTATATCCAAGTTCTGGAAATGTGTAACATTTAATTGCACTGATTATAAGGACTAGAGTTTGTAAAGATCCGGTACAATGCCCATTGGGGCTGCCTCCCCCAGATAAAATTAGAAAAATTAAGCCACTCCAGCTGACCAATAAACTACTATTTTTATGTTGGAAATGTATTCTGCGAAACTGGATATGTGATAAGCCTCGTACGGTAACTCAATGGCACAGAGAAATATTTGGAATTATTCCAATGGAGAGTCTAAGTGGCAAAACTGAAAACTTTAAGGCCCTACGTTCTGACCTCCTTAAAGGAGAGCTTGTATTCAACTGGAAATAATCTCTAATACCTTTATATTTATCTACTTATATATTTTATTTAATTATTTTGTTACATTGTTTTCCTTCTTCAGCCCAGGTTTTTTTATTTTGTTTTGTTTTAAGCACCGCACACATCAGTTTGTATTATAACCACACCTGCTCTGTGTTATGTTCGTTCTGTCTGAAAATAAATAAAAACGAGTTAAGCAAAATTTTAGTGGACTTTTTTTTATTCAAATCATGATGATACATATTTACTTTCATACAGTGTTCTGCCAAATGTCTCTATCTGCTTTGTGTCAATGAAAACAAGACCTAATTTTAGCATAAAATAAGTTAGGGGACAACGATGAAAATCCCAGGTTGGAAAACAAGGTTAACTCTGTGTCTTTGATAAAATGTAGTGATCAGCTCAGAGTTAGGAGCTCTGCTGCTCCAGCCCAATTACCCTGTTGATAGACTGTTTTCAGGGTTTTAAGTGCCTGAACCACTCAGTGCAGAACCTGGGCCTGAGACAGCACTAACAAAACTAACCGAGTGGTTCAATAACTGCACAGAAAGTCTCCTCGATATTGCTCAAACTAAGCTATTTAGCACAGAAATGTGTTAACCGCTGTCATTATTTTTCATTATATTTTCAATAGGATTCTGCAGCCATTCTAATAACACAGCAGCAAAGAGTACTCTGTAGTCTCATTCATTTAATAAATTAAGTTATCTTTGGATGTCTATATTTGTAAAATGGGTCTGAGGCCCTCTGAGAGGCAAAATGTACTTTAATGTCATTTCTTTGGTGAGTTTACAGCATACCACAATTAGAACCATCACACACTTTATCAGCTGTGGTTTGAGTGAAGTCGTGATGATGTGACTGCACACACAGTACCTGAGTCTGAGGACAGCAGGGGCCTCTGAGGTTTGGGGCCGACGGCTCGACCGAAGAAATCCACCTCCGGCTGCAAAACAGAGGGTGAGGAAGAAGTTAAAGATGGGTGAGAAGAAAGTAAAACAGGTCAGTGTCAGAGAACACACATCTTTTTTTATTAGCCTAATTTCACCATCAGGGACCGTAATCCCAGGGGCTCTTCGTTACCCTCATTTCTGCCCTCTAGAGGCTCAACCACGTCATTACTGAACCGAGAAAATTACAGGCTGTGGTTCCCAGTCCAGCTGTTGAGCTCTGTACATCCTAAAGGTGAAGCAGTGCAGTTCTGGGTTCCTGTTGGGTTTTATCATCAGCATGTTCAATGCTGAAGCTGGCTTCTGATGGGTCGGTGTGGTAAAGGGCCGTTTGACTTTTCTGGCCTCATCTGGATCACCTACTGGCTCTAAATCAAATCAGAATCATCTATAGGAAAGGTTAAAAAGATTCTTCAACGTGTGAATTTTGCCAATTTTATACTGACAGTAAAAAGTCAAAATGTACCACTGTTCTGCTGGGTTTTCTGAAGAAAAAAGGTAAGTAGTTGTCTACCAGACATTCTAAAGAAATTGAAGCTTTTATGGAGATGCTGATTTCACTTCCCCGCAGAACTCTGGACCAGAACTGCAGTAAGTGACCTTGAAGGTCCTGTTCTCGATTTTCCAGCAAACTGACCTGACCTGAACGTCTCGCAGGTCAGGTCCAGAGTGTTGCCAAGAGGAAGATGTGATACACCAGAGCCAACAAGTCACATGACCTGAAGGCAGCTATCAAAACAACCTGGACTTCCTGAACCTCATCAGAACCATAGGCTGACTGCCTCTATGTCACGTCGCATTAATCCAGTAATTGATGCAGAAGTATGGAGTGCACAGAAATGAACATACACTATATTGCCAAAAGTATTCACTCGCCTGCCATGAATAATATGAGCTTAAGTGACATCCCATTCCTAGGCCATAGGGTTCAATATGACGTTGGCCCACCCTTTGCAGCTAGAACAGCTTCAACTCTTCTGGGAAGGCTGTCTACAAGGTTTAGGAGTGTGTTTATGGAGATTTTTGACCATTCTTCCAGAAGCGTATTTGTGAGGTCATGTACTGATGTGGCATGACCAGGCCTGGCTCTCACACTCTGCTCCAATTCATCCCAAAGGTCAGGTCACAGAAAGCTATGTAACCCAGTCAGGTTCATCCACGCCAGACTGCCATCCATGTCTTTATGGACCTTGTTTTGTTCTCTGGTGCACAGTCATGTTGGAAGATGAAGGGGTCAGCTCCAAACTGTTCCACAAATTGAGAGCATGGAATTGTCCAAATGTCTTAGTATGTTGAAGCATTCAGAGTTCCTTTCACTGGAACTAAGGGGCCAAGCCCAGCTCCTGGAAAACAACCCCACACCATAATCCCCCCTCCGCCAAACTTTACACTTGGCACAATGCAGTCAGACAAATACCGTTCCCCTGGCAACTGCCAAATCCAGACTCGCCCATCAGATTGCCAGATGGAGAAGCGCAATTTGTCACTCCAGAGAACGCTGCTCTAGAGTCCAGAAGCAGCGTGCTTTACACCACTGCATCCAACGCTTTGCATTGAATGCAGCTGGTCCACCATGGAAACCCATTCCATGAAGCTCTCTGCACACTGTTCTTGAGCTAATTTGAAGGCCTTTTTTTTTTTTTTTTTTTTTTTTTTTTTTAAATAGAGCTTGTGTAACACTTTCACTATTATAAGCCTTAGGTTTCAGTCTACTTTTGCAAATATTCAGTTTTTTGAGCAGTAATTGCTCAAAAAAAGAAAAGGTCAGCAAACAGCTACCAAAATCTGATCAGATTAAAAGTCTTTTAGAAAATCAAAAATAAAAGCTGCATTTTAAATGTTAATAACAATAGGGAGTAATAATGCCCCCGGAGAACTACTCTGGTTCTTGGAAAAGGTTTCATGCTTCTGTTGGTTGAATACGGAAATGGTTCTGTTCGTTCGTTCTTCTCTGACCAGCTTCAGTGTTGAGAGGGTTTGTGAATCTGAGCTGGCAGCAATCGCTTCAGCGTGCCCGACCAGAACACTTATAAATATTCAGATGAAGGTAGAACAAAGAAGGAGGTGTCCAAATCAAAGTTCACTCTTTATACTGAAAAGTTGCCAGAATGTACATACACAAAAGTATATGTAGGTGTGTGGTTTCTGTAAACAAAGCAGAATAATACTAATTAATTATAACCAAAGTTACAACATAAACATAAAAATACAGTGACAGCAAAATCAGTAGACATATTGCCTCAGACTGGTTAATTAAACTTGAAGTCAGTTAATTATGAATTAACACAAAGCATGCAGCTTTACAACAAAGGCATATTAACACAGGGGTGGTGAACATGCGGCTCTTTGATGGATCCTTTGATACCAAAATTTCCCACACTCATTGAAGGAGGCACTGAAAAAAGTAGCGTAATGTGCAGCACAGGATATGAAATTTTGTTAAGCTGGCACTACAAGTCTCCAGTAGTTGTCAGTCTAAGAGGACAGACTTTAGGTGATAGATGGAAGCTGAATCATAGATAAAATCTATTTCCATGGTAGCAGCTTTCCTCAACAGTATCTGTATTTCTGTCGGCTGCATAATTTCAGATCGGTGTACTTTGCGCCACATTCAAGCTCAGAGGATTGTGGAGCAGAGGTGGGAGTGAAGCAGAGCGAGCTGCTACTGTTGCTGCATAACTAATAAGATAGAAGCAAGTCAGAGTTTGCGCAGCAGGTTGTGGTGCCGCTAGGGGAAAAACAAACCAGTTCTGATCTGGTCTGCTGATCTCCAGACCAGTCACAATGTGTGTATTCACAACTGATTTGTTTCCCATAGTTCGCAACGAAATGTTGATGCTGTGCCCATTCATGTTCAACTGATTAATCAGTGACTCTGTAGCAAAGGAAGCTGAGCTACCTGAATCCAAAAATGCGTAAGATGTCATTGTCTTGGTTCCTTTTTGTGCCTTAAAACACACTGGAATGATCGACAGGACACAATCGTCCCTACCAGCCCCAGTGACACCACAGGTTTCAGCTGTTTGTACAAAAGCAGTCGTTACAGGTTACTGTTCACAACTTTCCTTTATTGGTTCTTCTTAAGCGCTTTTGGTTGTAACATGTAAAGATGTGGGGTGACATCTTGGGCATTCTTGACACTGAAGTTTCTGTTTGCAACTGCTACTGTTGCTGCATAACTAATAAGATAGAAGCAAGTCAGAGTTTGCGCAGCAGGTTGTGGTGCCTTGCTGTCCTTGCTTCAAACGTGCAAAACACAAACATTTGCTCCTCGAGAATTCAATTTTGTCTTTATGTGGCTTGCTCTTGAAGTTTTTGAAAACTGTGAGACTGTGGTGCTCTCCACCACAATAAACACAAGGTTTGGTGGTAGTCTCTGCTGTTGTAGATGGTGTTTTTTTGAAGATTCTTGTTCATCTTATGTCTTTTGAAGTACAACAATTGTGGTAAACACCTTCTTTGGTTTGAATAATTCCAAGTATTGTTTTAGTTTAGTAGGTTCTTTCATGGTTATGGTGGTGTCTTTTAAGTTTCCATAGAGTGGGTGACAAAGGTATTTAGCCTGCTGGTTAAAAAGTTAAAGTCCTTAAATTTAGCTCTTTTCTTAGTCCTTTCTTGCAGGTCACAATTCTTTGAGCTTGTATGACAGTTTATTTGCCAAAGACTTTATATTAGCTGTGTTGCCCAAGTCTTCAGAATTATACAGCTAATATCTAACAGCATTATTGAGTTCAAGCAGTCAGTGAAGAAAAGTGCAAAAGACTGAAGAGCAATTCCATCTTCTGGTTTAATTGCTGGTCAATTCAAAGCCTCTGTAATGTAGGCTTCGGAGATCTTGAAGTCGTCTCCAAAGAACTTTAACATCAGTTTAGCTTTCGTATATCCTGCTGAAGATTCCATATGAATGCAGCTCTTAACCAACTCATGTGGTTGTCTACTTGTGTTTCGTAGCAAAACCTGAAGTCGATCCCGGCCGTTACCGGTACGACTCTCAATTCCATGTTCCATGGCTTCAAGAAAAGACCTGCATTCCAACGGCTCTCCATTAAATATTGGTATGGTGAGATATGGAAGAAATTATGTCTTATGGTTCTTCACCAGGTATTCTGTGACATGGGCTTGTTGTGAAATAGCTTGGCAAAGCCTGTCTAGCTAGCACTGGCGCATGCTGATCTCTAGGTTCAACTTCTTTTGCAGATGTAGCCATTTGAACAGGTGCAGCTGGAGCAGTGTGTTTAAAGCTGGCTGGTTTTAATGTGTTTTTTTGATGGTAGCTGCAACTTAGGTTTTATATCTTCTTTACTGTATTTTGATCAGCTTGAAAAACACTGTTGTCTTCTTGAGCATTTTCATATTTCTGCAAAATCTCCATTTTAGCACTGGATTCTGCTAACACTGTTTGCATTGCATGCATTTCTTTGATTGCCTTTAAAGCAGCTTCAAAAATCTTTTGCTGAGTTTCAAACTCTGCTTCTTATTGTTTTTCTTCAGCCTCTAGTTGAATCTTCGCTCTGCATGCTACTCTGTAAAACAGCAGCCGTTGCCTTTAAAGCAGCCCGCTCTAATTCTGTCTTCAATCTCACAGATGAAGATAACGAGACTGAACTTCCACATTGTGATGAGGAATTACTTTTGTGTCTGCTTGTCCATCTTAATGTCATAGACCTACTATTTCCAGGTGTTTTCGGTTTGTCACATTCCTCTGCCGGGTCAGTGCAATTCAAAATGTCTTTCATCCATCCTTCACAACACCACAAGAAGTCATCCATAGCATCATGCTTCGGCATGAACCAGTCTTTCTGATCTTTCATGTATTCTTCATCATCCATACATTTCTGCAGACCAGAGTAGAACTTTTTAAACTCTTCTTGCAAGCCACTAAAATCCACACAAAGCTTATTTTTACATCATCAACGTTTGAGTCATTTTCCATTAACTGCTCAATTTGCTTCTTCAAGCTTGACAACTGGACTACCATGGACCTGAGAGCTTGGATTAGCTTGGACTTATGTTCTTCACCAGCCTTTCCAGTCATTTTTATCATCCGTTTTTCACTTCATAACGAGCTAAACTTCTACGTCTTATGGACAATAATGTTAACAGCACATACCATTCCACTTCGTAATTCCACCAAGCCACCAGAAGCATGCTTTCTTTTCTTTCTTTTTTTTTTTACTCAAGTATTTCAGCTGCAGCTGTCGCTCGTTATCCAATTTACTCCTTTTCCAAAGTCTCCCTGCAGTTTTTCTGAAACAATTCCTTGTAAGTTGTGTTGTTCCAAGTCGATACAATGCACACGTAGAACAAGTTTTTTGACTAATGTAGATTCCTACATAATGAAGCCATAAGCTTGACACTCTCCATATTTCCCCTTCTGTCCACTTGATGTTGAAATGAAAAAAACAAAAAAAAAAACATACTGGGTCTTCTTAAAGTTAAACGGTTTACTTCAAAAATAAAAATGATACAAATGTTACTTTTCCACAAAAAGAATAAAGAATAACACAAAAGAGACGAAAGAGGCCTAAAAACTGTGTGGCTCCACTCCAACTGCCCAACTGACTCTCTAGCCACACCCTCAAATCCTTAACTGCAATTAGATATGCACATTTAAGGCCTTATTACAGTCTAATTAACAAATTTGTATGCATTACAAATTTAAGTAGTAATCATTTTTATCCTAATAAATTATCATAAGAAATGTAAACTTAATTTATTCTAAGGGTCTGAATGAACTAAAACTGAATTTAGGCTTCCACAGTGGTTCTTTTCTTTCTGTTTTATTTTGTCATATGCTTTATTTTGTTTTTTCTTCGTCATTTTTATTATTATTTGTGTCTTGGTTTGATTCAGTGTTGTACAGAACTTTGGTTAAGCAAGTTGTTTTTAAGTGCTTTAGAAATGAACTGGATTTTGCTTTCTGAACTTTAACTGTCGGCACATAAAGCACACATTCCCTGGAAAAGGTGTTTTTGTGCACCTCACCCTGGTATCCACTGTTGTCTGTTTCACAATGTTCTCCAACCTCTGCTGATGGTTCCTGGTCGGTTTCAGACCTGCACTCTTTTTTTCTTCCTTTTTCTTCACAACAAACACATGCAGCACATCACAAATCATAAGTACAGTTTCATACACATTCATCTTTGTTCTGACTAAACGGGCGGTGGCATCTCACGGTAGCAGGGTTCCTCTGCAGCATCATCTGCTCAGCTCTCCTCATCTTCTCCTGCTCCATTTCTCTGCTGATGGTTTGTTTGGCCTGATAGGTCAGCTGGCGACGTGGCGGCAGGCCCGGAAACCTCGCCACCTCCTCCACACGCCTGCACACACAAAAACTTAACATGTGATGGCAAGTAGCTGAAAACAAACTCCTCCAACTTAACTACTGAATAGTGATCTGGTCTTGTCTGCAGATTTGATAGAAAAACAAAAAATCTATCAAAATGTTGAAAATGGCTTATTTATCACATGGTTCTATCAAGCCGTTTTACTGCTTCATTCATTCATTGACTGACTGCCCGCCCACTGAGTCAGCCGTGCACCCCCTGGACTGGAAGCTGTTTTTTGTTGGGGGTTTTTTACCTCAGAGTGGCCAACTTTCTATTATTCCTATCTCGATTTGATGCAGTAGGAGCTCCTTCACTTCCCGTATCTGTGCCCTCTGTACCCTGCAAGTTTTTCAGCCATTACAAATGTTTATTCCATTGTTAATAACAAAATTCTAATGATCAATCTTCAATTGAAATCTCAAAGGGTTCATTCACACACTGATGATGGCAAGCTACTGGATTGTAGCTACAGCTGCCCTTCTAACCAACACCAGCAGGAAAGGAAGGAGAAGTGTATTGCCCAAACAAATCAAACTGGTAATGCACTGATTGCAGGGCAAACTCCTACCGCCACTGTTGTCCTAATGTTAACATGTCATAGCATGTTTTTCCGCATTGCCTTTCAACACAACATAAGCGTTAAGATGCTCATGTCGGTTTTACACTTGTGTGGCAGCGAGGGAGACCTGCTGCTGTGTACTTAAAGGTGTAACTTTATCTTGACCAATACCTCACATGTTAAAAACAACAAGCACTATTTTTAGTATTTATCCTAAATCCATAAGACAAAAAAAAAAAACCTAATATCCAATGCAATGGCAGTAAAATGCAATGGCATTCCAATTTCACAAGCCGAAGTTTTATTCTCAATAGAATATTGGTTTGCTACTAATTGTCAACACTAGGACAACTTGATTACAAGGTCCAAGGGTATCATATTTCACAGGTCAGTGAAAAGTTTGAACAAATGTAATATGTTGATGTGCAGCACATTGTAACTCACACACCACCTCTGCAGATCATTAGAACAGGTGTTTAAATTAGTGAATCAACCACAGTTGTGTTCAGATGATCACTTTATAATTCCCAAATAAACATCAAGCCTGAAAACATGAAACTGTTAAAGACTGAATGTGTTGCCCTTTGTGTTTGTGTGTTTTATGATGTTGAATCCTCATAGGTATAGTGGAGATGTTTGTTGATTGCTATGGCAACAAGTCTCTGTGTAGCTAGCGACACAAAGTGAGGAAAAAACAACAAAAAAAAAAAAGAGTTCCAGTGGATTTAAGTTGTTCTGTAACACAGCAAAGGGAACAGTTACGTTCCCTTTGCTGTGGTGCACTGCACTAAATCAAGAATATTTAGATCTCCAAGTTTTATTTAGTTAACGGAATCGTTCTACCGTGGCAGTACAGCTCTGGATGGCAGGGAAATAAATAGTCTTTTTGCACCTCCAACGCATTCGCAAAATTTCCGGATGTAAGCAATAAGATGCAACTTGTATAAATGGTATCAGTTATGAATGCTGTACTTTAGGTAAAAGTTTAACTAAGTTGAATAACACCAACTGCACTGCAAACAACAGATGACAGTGTAAACATATTCAAAAATGAAAATTTCACTGCAATTTTGATCAAAAAGGGTAAAACTTTTATAGGCGTAACTTCCTGAAGGACTGCTGTGGACATGTCCCCACCAACTCTGGCCAGACAGGATCAGTCCCCACCAAAATTTCCTACAATTTTTTCCTTTCTGTGCCTGCATCTCTGTGCGGACGGTAACTCGGCATTAGCTATGCACTGTGTTCAAAGCATTGACAGCCAGTGGACGACTGCTTTTTAAAATTCTTTTGTAAAACGTAAATGGCAAGTCGGTCCATGATCTAGTGGACTAGACATCACGTGACTTACTGTATGTGGCAGTGCGCCACATGCACCGTTGCTTTGCATTGAGTCAGGAATATCAGTGGTCGGGGAAAATGACACAATCAAGCAAAGAATTTGAAAAAGGGACGCAATGTTTTAATATTAATTGAAAACACCACAAAATCAAGATAAAAAGGTCCAAGGGAATCACATTTCACAGGTCAGTAAAAAGCTTTAATTAAAAATATAAAAAGTGGGGAGTAGGTTAGT
>CAEGAE010054526.1:0-36838 GCA_903067095.1 Girardinus metallicus
CCTCTCCCCTCAGAGAGACGGCGGCTTTCTTAAAGGGATTGACAACTTGCTCCAAAAGAGTCGACTGGTCGCCCTTTGGATCCAGGGCTCCTCACGGTGTGACTTCTTCTCTGCTGCGCTTTCAACCCAGCCAGCAATCTTTTCTGCCGTGTTACTCCTCCAGCAGCCTTGTAGTCGAATTGTATGAAATGAGCTCAAAGAATAACAATGGCATTTGAACACTTTAAAATCCATCTTTCACTTGTCAATACACAGAAAAGAGATATGAACTATATATCTAAATATCTATGCTTTTTTACTTGGGCTTGATAGCCACCTGTCATTATGTCTCAGAAGTTTACATAAACTCAAAATTATACCAAGTCTTAACAACTCCTCAGTAGTGGTCATGAGTCTTGAAGCACTGCAACATCTGCCAATTTTGGTACTTTTGCTTTGCACAAGTGAATAGAATTATGACAAAATTTCAGGCACAATTTTACCTTCCTGCTGGTTTAGCTGATTGAATAAATTTGACCAACTTTGATCTTTTGAAATGGTCTCTCCAAGGCTGTACCCTAGTCAACCTAAAATGGTACACATTTTAATAAAACGTATATTCTATTGTCTGCAATGGACTGGCAACCTGTCCAAGGTGACCCTGCCTCTCGCCCGTTGACAGCTGGCGACTGGCACCAGCATCCCTTCCGACCCCAATGGGATAAGGGTGTAAGAAAATGGATGGACGGATGAATATTCTGTTGTCATTCCACAGTTTAAAAGTTCCCTTTATATCCATAATGAATGTATGTAAACCTTTGAAAAGCATATTATTGGAACGTCTTTTTGAGACTTAATAAAAAAGTTTGCATCAAACTTAATGCAGTTTAATTTGATCAGTTGCTTCTGCGCTATTTACAATGACATGCTCTGTAGCTATTTTTAAGCTATGAAGCTGAAAAATGTTGCTGCTTCTCACCCAGCAGAAATACTCAGAGTTGCCTTTATTCTTGCCATGCTACCTGTTGTCATGACACTGTCCTCTTTGTTTCCATGCAGATCAGGAACCTCAATGCCATGTTCTCCCGTTTGAAGCGCATGGTTCCGCTGATGCGGCCTGACCGCAAGCCAAGCAAAGTGGACACGCTCAAAGCCGCCACCGAATACATCCGGCTGCTGCTTGCCGTTTTGCGCGATACTGAAAATGTGGATATTTGATTTACCGATTTAATACAAAACACATCTGTTGTCTCCAAGGACAGTACTGTGATTGGCTTTGAAATGGTTTATCTTTTCTTTTTTTCCTAGAATGATGGCATGGGGACTGATTTCCTAAAGAATGCAATCACTTACAGTCAGACTGAAGGCCTGGGCAGTGACTTATGGAGAATGGATGATGTGAGTGTTTAGTTTTTATTTTATTTAGCAAGTGTACGAACGTAAGATGGGGGTGGAGAGGAGGAAAAAGACCAGGGGACGAAAGTAAAAATAGGGGGTGGGGGTGAGCAATACAGGATATTTACGGCACCTTCGTTCGTCACACTCGGAAACTCATCTACCAGCCATGTGCCGCCACAATGCGCTCCGCCACCCATTTATTCAGACCGGGATGATACGAAATTTATTGTGCGGTTCGTCCATAAAGCTACACTTACACTGTAAGCATCACAGTGTAAGTCTGTCAGCTGTTCAGTCTATCCGCTCACCTGTATAAATACTCCTGCAGCTCTTCCCGCCATTCACTTTCAACCAGCAGCTCCCGGAGGAGAAAGGCTGCTGTACTCCAGGCATCGCGCCGGTCATTTTAAGGATGTCTATTGGTCCTCCAAAAACGATGAAAAGCCGGGAATTATCATCAATCGATAAAATCCTAACAGGCCGAACTAGAAAATCGGACGTTATGCCGCTAACACTTAGCGGCATATCACTTTCGTCAACAACTCAGAGGCGGAAGTCAGAGCTCTGCACAACGCAAGTAATGTTCCGGCCGGACCACGGTGTGCTAAATAATAAAATATAAATTAACGACGCATCTTGGCAGGTAAATTTTCCTTGAGCAATTTCAGTAATCGAGGTACTCGACTCATTCGAGGAATTGTTTCAGCCCTAATTCAGACACTCAACTACTCCACCCACAACCCGTGATTTTGGAGAGAGAAAGAACTAGTGGTCATTTGGGATTTCTTTAGGAGGTTTTGAGAAGTTTGAG
Source organism: Girardinus metallicus (assembly GCA_903067095.1). Taxonomy (NCBI): domain Eukaryota; kingdom Metazoa; phylum Chordata; class Actinopteri; order Cyprinodontiformes; family Poeciliidae; genus Girardinus; species Girardinus metallicus. The sequence goes on from CAEGAE010054526.1 coordinate 2,189, forward strand.
GCTCACATTTAAAAAAACAAAATAATCTCAGGGTATCCAGCAGACCTCATTAACAGTGGCTGTGCTTTGCTAGCACTGGTGGATCTCCTAAAACCTCCTGGAGCTGTAAAATAATTGTGAGGGGAGTTGAAATGCAGTGCTTCATGTGATGCTTTCCTCTGCTAATCGTTCCATTGATGCAGCGTCACAAAGCCATTCATAGCTGCAGCTATCAACTACAAGTTGTTCAGGTCATCATTGTAAAGCGTTTGATGTAAAGCCAAGCTGAGTGGACATTATCTTTCTAACACAGTTTTCAAATCCCCAGTCAACTCAACGCACACTAATCAGGTTGCTGCTTCATTGACCTGCCAAGGTGACAGGAAGTGACCCTCAGCTTCACTGATGTAATGAGGGACTGATATAATGTAAGGCTTAATTTTAAAGACAATCTGCAGTGAATAGCTTTCTACTAACTATAATATCTTTTCTTTTTATACGTTTTGACATGCACCTCTTCTTTGGTGTCATTAGTCGCTCTGTTTAGTAACAGTATTTACTCGTACTGCTGTGTATCTCTTCACATTTTTATAGTGGAACAGTTTCACTTCCTGTCTTATCACCCGGTGCAAAATTTTGCTGTCATCTGTCAAAAACGCTCACACACGCACACACACAAATTTAACTGTAATGACTGATTTTCATTGGCTGTACTTTGCCTTTGATGTTTTATCTTTATTTAGTTTCTTTTGCTACGAATGGTTTCATCTTTGAGTGGCTGTAATTGGCTTTACGGTCTGTTTTTGCTTCCAACACTTTGTGCAGAGAGCACAACAAAATCTGCTGGGGCTTTTTCCTCTAAATCAGTTGCAAAACCGAACCAGGGCTGGTGGAGGAGCTGGTTCCTAACTGGGTCTATAAATGCAGTTTGAAACCTTGTTGTCTCTTGAGCTGCACAGTGCAGGCAGGCTGAATGGCTAGCTGCACTTTACAGGCAGCATTATTCACCTCATCACTGCTTACATTGCTATTATGTTCACTTTTACCCCCATTTATTACAGTCAAATTAACACAAATGAATTTGACTTTTAAAAAGGGCAAAACAACCAAAAGTATCAAATATACACAGTATTAGGGGAAAAACAGCAGAAGCACTCTGCTTAAAAAAAGAAAAAACAGATTAGCTGGCAAAGTATTTAAATTATTTTGTCTGCTCAGTGGCAGGACAGTCTAAAGAAGACCTAACAGGTTTTCACATGTAGACCTAAACCTACAGCCAAAGCATAGATCACATTTTTTCTAAGAAAAAGAATTATAAATATAATTCACTTTATTTATCTCTAACTAATTCACTTATACGTAAGCTTTTATTTTTTTCTGTGGCATTTTATTTTAGCTGTCCATTTTTTTTTTTTTTTTTTTTGCTTAGGATTTTTGTGCGTGACTGTTGGATGATTTACAAAATGTTTGTTCTTCAGCTTCTGTAAAATCAACTTGAGCTGCATTTTGCATGAAAATCTCTCTAAAGTTCTATTTTTAATATTAATTGAATTGTCCACACAATTGACTGACGATGTATGTTAGCAGGAAAACGGCCTAGTCAAAGCCTAGATCTCAATCCCCATCAGATGCTATGCTTGACTTTAAAGGCATACTTCATATTTTTCCTAATTGAGAGACATAGCCAACTTTTGAAGCAGGAAGAAGTCCTGACTTTAATGTTTTTGTTTTGGGGTTTCCCTCCAAAAGCTGCTGGACTTGGACGATCACCTGGAAGACGGCTTCACTTTGCCTCCAGAACCGGCGCCAGAGGACGGTGAAATGCCCAGGCTGGTGTTGCAGCACTGTGTGATGCCTGCATACCAGCTCATCATCCAAGTTGCTCCTGATCAAGCTCTGGTATTTATTCAGTTTTCTAAGTATTATTTTTCCTTATTTATTGTATTCCGAACTGAAAAACCAGAAGATTCTACTTTCGGTAAGATTGAGTCAATTTTCCTATTGCTTGTGAAATGTTTTGCACTTAAAAGGGGGGGAGAAGGGGGAAGAAATGAAAAAGATTGAATCCTCTTCAACCTATTAAACCTATACATCTAATTCAAAGCGAAAGCTGAATTATTTCCTGCATGTTCTAAATGAAAATAAGTTCACTTTACTTTTATTGAATACTTGGGTTCTGGGAATAATCCTCTGGGATAAAGTAATGTATGTCGGCATAATCACATCTGAACAATTAGCTCCATGTCATGTCTAAAATCCACACAACTATCCATAAAGGACAGGATTAAAAACAATTGAAAATAAGGCGATTGCATTGTTTTAGCTTCCTGCTCTCAAGCGAACGCTGCATTTAGACATATTTGTATTTCGATATATCTGACAACGATTAACATTACGGTAACATTACGTCCTCCACCCAACTTTCTGACATACTGTAAGGGTATAATCTCAGATCTTCCTAGCCGTGTCACAAGTCTGTTCCTGGTACTTGGGTCACATGATCAGAGGGAAACATGGCCTGTGCGTTGAACTAGCACATAACCTTGGATCTCATGATGTCTTCTGTAAAGCATTTTAGTAAAGAAAGAAAAGTAATAAATACAAAAATGCTATAATTGCATTACAAAATGCGATAATAATGCTATAATTGCATTTAAACTTTTTTTTTCCTCCTCTAAGGAGCGTTAGCCAGCCGGCGTGTCATCGTTTTATTTGGCCAAGTTTAAAAAATTAAAAAATCTACTTTTTTTTTTTTCGTGCTTACAAAACATATTTGTCATGCACATTATTGGAGAAAACAAATGCGGCTTTTTACTAAAAAAATGTATCATTAAAAATTTAATTAACAAATTTCAAAGTTTAGAGCAACAACAAATTTCAAGAGGTTTAACGCTACTCGTATTTGCACTGAAAATATCCACACGTGCCGACCAAATTGTTTTTCCTTCTTTCTTTTTTTTTTTTTTTTTTAACCTTTCTCTGTATTTTAAGTCCTTTGTTTTTAACTAATATGCTGTCCAGTCTTCATTCCAGCTAAGAAGGCGTATTGAAGAAATTAGCAGGCAAGTGGAGGACGACAGTGTCCAGAATGAATGCTGAAACTCAAAGAATGTCCTTTGCCTCATCATTCTTTGAGTTTCAGCAGTGGTTTGTGTCTGAAGAACTGCTGCAGAGGAAAAACTTAAAACTTGGGGAAATAAAAACATTTCTAAAGTGTAAAGCTCTACGTGGCCACTTCCTCCTTCAGGTCATCCACCTCTTCGTACCCTCTGCACTTCTTAGCGCCGTGGGGAGCACAACTTTCCCAACACTGGAGTTTACTCCCACCACATAATGAAGACGCTGATTCAGAGTCAAAAACTACCTGTTTAAAATGTTACACTGTATGTTATTGTTCAGTTTTATTCTGTGTGATTTTAATTCTTTATTGCTTTGCTTATATAAGGCTTTAAATTAACAGACAGGAAACTCTGAGCTTTTAGATGATCAGTAATAAAACAATATCAGCATATTTGTGTTTTTACATTTTTTTTTATTTTTTTTTAGATCTCTAAGTAAAAGGACCTTTTTTTCTTTCTTTTTTTTAGTCTTCTGACAGAAAACACATTTGAGCCTGAGAAGTTTAAAACTTAGGCCACTTTTACACTATCGCATTGTCTGACGGGCGAATCTGGAAGGAAAATTAGATGCGTTGGACGAAAGGATCCTGTGGGTATTTGTTTCTTTTAGTTTTCCTCCAATAACAGTTACACCACTGGAGTTTGTCAAACTACAAAGGCAATTCAAGACTGTTTGTGAAACTCAAATTTTTCAGCTTGTAACAAAGTTCTCTGAAAACAAATTGAATACATTTATAATTTAGTATTAATCAAAAATGATCTAAATGCAACCGTGTGAACGCAAAAAAACCCCAACAAAATGGTGCAGTCTTCCAGACGAAGACCTGCAGCCCTCGTTTACGATTCTCCAGAGATGAACTCTGCCAACAATGGGCAATCACATATGTTTGACTCCAGAAGTGATCTGGCAGAAATGCACTACAATTATGACTGGCAATCAGCACAGAGCATTTGATTGTCTGACATCTGAAAAACAGTCGCACTATGTTCACAACTGCCTCATCGTCTGATTGGATAGTTTAAGGTGAAGAGGTTTGAATCAAACCATAATTTTATTTTTTTTTTTACTTTTTTTTCCCCACAGAGGTCACACTTGTACCATTGTTCTGTTAACAGAATTGATCTTGCACCCAAGATCAATTTAGGTTTTAATGCAAGTTTGTGTTTTTCACCAGAGATAACAAAACGGTGCATCGACATAAGAGCTTTGATCTGGATGAGGAAATCTGAAAAGATTTGTTTCAGCTTCAAATATTAATTATTGACAGTGATTTTTATTTGGTTTTCTTTGTGTGTTATCTTCTAAGAAATGTGTAAACTTTATCTCTTTTTTTTCTGTCTGCTTTATTTAACAGATGTCTCAGCCTTGATGGGTGCTTTGATCGGATTGGTTGAACCAGCCTTAAAACATCCTCCAGGTTGGAATTATCTATGTTTAATATATATGTTATTATCCTACAAGTCTCATCTGTATGCAGATTTGAACTTGATCAGTAGTGACTGAAATTCCAAATTTGAGCTGATAAAAACATTTTGAAATAGCAAAATATGTGAAAGCCCACACATTTAAGCGTTTTTTTTTTTTTTTTTTTTTTTTTGCATCTGGGATTATTACATTGTTTAATTTTTACAGCAAAATCAGAGCACCTTATAACAATTAAGAATTTTTATAAGGTGGTCTTATAAAAATAGAGATTTAATCTGAACTTTTTGGAGATTTTTGGCATTTGTTTAAACATTAAGAAAAGAGCAGTTTACTCTAGATCTAGCGTAGACTGTGTTACCCTTATATGTGGTCAAAAAGTTATTGGATAAACAAACTTCTTCCACTTTTGTTTTCCCAAGGAATCTGCATATTCTTTCCTAAAATATTAGTACCACAGTGAAGCTATTTTTCTACTTAATTTAAATGCATTCCTCTGCTGCCCTCTGGCGGCGGTGAACTCTAACTGCTGCCACAGAATAGCGTGAGTGGAATCGCAAGTGACAAAATGACGTCTCATTCTTTAATTCTTTCTGATGAGTATTAGAACTAATATCCCAATTTGTTAGTTCTCATATCTCTGTGGCTATCACACTTAAATTCAATCACCTGTACTCAAATAAGCCAATTGTTAGTTCTCATTTACAATGTTTATTTTTATTGAGGAAAGCATTAAGAATATATATTTTATGATGTACGATTCAGTGTTGGCCAGCCTTTTAAAATCCCTTTAAGATGTGGACATTTGTGATTGCTGCGTTAAACACTTTGCCGTTTTTAGCAAAGCTTTCCTGAATCTCAATAAAATAAACATATTCGAATGTAGTCACTATAACTAAGCTGATTGGACAGAAAACTAATATTTCTGTTGTTTTCAGGAGCTGCTTTGAAGAAATCTTTGAGAAGAAGCCTTTTTTTTTTCTTTGATTTTATTTAATACATTTGTTCATATCTAAAGTTCATTGTAAATGTTTTGTTTTCTATTTGAGCCCACTGGATGTAGAACATTTATGTTGTATTAAAGCTCAATAAATATGTTGGTTGGACATCAGTGTTTTACTTAATGGATGAGCCATTGCCTTCATTGATCTAAACTGGATAAGTAAAAGATGAGAACAAAAATTGCATTGTTGACTTATTATTAAAAATTACCACAGGAATTGTAAAATTATCCAAACGTAAAGTACTGTGCTTGACATGCGGCATTATATGGCACTTAGATGGTAATTTCAGTGGAAGAATATATTTACAAAAAATAAATCGAAGCGTAATGAGTACATTACAGTGAGGCTGGTTGTCATCACTTAAAACTGTGGAGTAGTCTGATACTCAGTTCATGAATTCAGTTCACTTTCTTGCACTTTGGCCTTAAGACAGAATTGTCTTAAGGCACAAATCTGTGGAAGGATGCAAAAATAATCTGCTTTGAATGCCCTGGTGAGCACGATGGCCTCCATCATCTGTAAGTGGAAGTAGTTTGGTACCAGCAGAACTCTTCCTGGAGATGACCTGCTATCTGCGAAGGGGGAGAAAGGTCTGTGTGGGCGAGATGGGCGCAAACCTGAACTCTGTGGGGAGAAGATCCTTCCAGAAGGACTAACATCTGTGCAGCAACCTGCAGAGGGACCAGTCAAAGCCACTCCTTAGATACAGGCACATAGCAACCTGGCTAGTTTGGCAGAATACACCTTAAAGGAGCAGCATTGTTTTCTAGTCACGTTGTGCATGAAATGGCACTATCACTTAACTCTATTACCTTCAGCTGTTAATGATATGCTGAATATGAAATATGACAAATAAATTTTGACTTTGTATTTTAATACTACTAAATTGAGGTGTTTAAAAACTCCTGCTCTTTCTGAAACAACACCTTCAGGAAGTTATTACAACATGGCTCCTCTATTAACCCTTTAATGTTCTTACCAGCATTGCACTAACAAGCTCGGCAGACGAGCAGTTCCACCAGGCGTTTGCTAATCGCTGCTGGTTAGTTTGAAGGAGCTCAGTGGGGGATTCATAGTTTAAAAATCTATTTATCTACAGCTAAGCCACAAATTATTCAAACCCGTGAAGATTTAGAAATAGAATTACTTGATTCACCCTTAAAGTTAAGAGGAAGTTACACGGGGCTCTTTATAATGATTAGTACTTTACATGATTATTTTTCAGTTTATTACGAAATGTAAGATACATCAATAACATGCTGTTTTTAAGGCCTACATGCTGTTAAAGGAGGAACATGTAGGCCATTTTACAGAACACTGAAGGGTGTGCTACCTTCAGGTATTAAACCTGCTGACTAAATCAGACATCTGTCTTTGCATTTTGACACCTTTAAATTGGCCTCGATTTGCTCCTGCCGCAAGTCTGGTGGAGCTCAGTGGAGAAAACGTAGGGGGAGGAGCTTTGTGGAAATGGGCGGGGCATTGTGAGAGCAAGCATTTAGACATCCCTGCTCAAACATGCATGAAAGAATAAAGGCAAGACTTCGAGTATGCTTTAATGAGAGAATAACATTCTAGTATGTAATAAAGCTTTTAAAAAGGTTGATTTTACATGACACCACAGCCCACCTTTAATTATGATTTTTCACTCAGCTAATGGCTGAGGTATTATTTTCATACCACAGCCCTGCTTTTATTTTGCACTCTGCTAGTGAAAACATAACTTGACTAGAGTATTACATTCGAGCAAAAAAAATCTAAACAAAAGACAAAAGTGGCTTTGTGAAAAGTCTGACATTTGCAGTTTCTTTCCCCCAATTCATAAACATTTCGTCTTTGTGACAGAAGATGGCGCCTGTTTGACGCTAAAACCGTCTGTTATTGATCGGTGATGTGGTTCTGAGCAGCTTCACGTTTCAGAAGGCAGCGCCATAAATCCAGCAGGACTGTGCGTGGGCCACAGCGTTAGCACACAATGATGAAGCGCGGTGCCAAGCTTCCCTCCGCAGCGGACTGACTGGCTCGGTGCGTTTGGGTGTCAGACAAGAAAGGCGTGGCAGTGGGACGGTCCAGGCGCACCGAGCGGTGGAAAAAAAACACCCCCACACACACCAAGGTCTAATGACCTGGGATCAGCTGAGGCCCCGGAGCTTCCTCATGTAGGAGCGCTGCTGAAACATATTAGCTCTATTACTGACTAAATCTGAGCCACTTTTAGGCCGTGGGTGTGCCTCACATCGGACGCTGTCGTGAGGTGAGTTGACGCTGCTGTTTCTTTTTTTTTTTTTTTTTTTACATTAAAGATGAAAGGACTGGGCGTTGTACCGCCGGACTCTCCATCCTGTTAGCTTTATACAGGACATGTCTGAGGAGATGCCGTCCTCCTCCTCTGTTCACTGGGTGCCGCTCTCCTTTTCTCTATCATAGCAACCATGACAAAAGAGGACGCCGTCTTCTCGCGCGCATTGGTTTATGTCGCGCGACTTCCTATTGACTTTAAAATGTGTTTTGAACTACACCATAAATGGTGGGGAAATTATTAGGTGTGATGCTGTGGCCGCCTACAGATTAGCACCGTGAACACGGTGCTGCTGGTTTCTGTGGCCCAGCAGCCTTTGCGACTCGGTCCAGTGTCGCTGTGGGAGCCGCGCGCGCCTTGTAGCTGACAAAAACAGGCTCTTGCGCTTAGCTTAGGTTTGTAGAGTGTCGAGCTGCTGCCGCTCGCCTCTGCCTGCCCTCAGGCTGGGAGCCATTATTCACTGGTCCTTCTGGTGCTGATGCTGCAGCGCTCGCGAGTGTTGCTAGGCAGCCATGCTGCGCGCGGGCCGCTGTCGTGATGTGAACAAGAGGAAGAGAAACAGCAGTACTGTAACACCGGGGTTGCAGAGCCTGGGCGCACAGCTGATCACATCCTGGATCTGCTTTTGTTTTATTAGCCTTTTACTCGCGATGTCCAGATAGACTTTGCGCGCTTTGACTTTACTTCGCAGCACAGCCACCGCACTTTGCATTTGACACAAACAAGCCAGAGTATATCAGAAATGAAATGTTATGACTCCAAAAGAACTGGAAGAACACAACATGATGTTCCATACAGCTAAGTGAAGCTGTGTTACACTAAAACTGGTCATTTGTGACAGTCGAGTTCTGTAACTATTTCCCGTCACTAAGAAAAAAACGACTTTTTATTGACTAATCCACTTCACTATGGGTTCCTCTTCATTTGATTTCTGTAATGTCTTTTTTCATTTTGAATCTGTTTATATGTCACACTGTTTGGTTGACTTTTTCACATATGGTACAAAGACATTCTGTATTTAATATGTGTAGTTCACTTCAGCCTGCTTGAACCTTCACAACCTGAAAATGCAGCTTATTGATACAAATCACACTTCTTTATGTGACTGATGACCTTAAGAAGCAGTTTACAAATGGGAATGCTTTTCAAGAGCATTATTTGTGTTTGGGGGGCTATGATTGCTGTCGCACACAGTCAGTTATATAGTTATGTAAAGAAAGTAATAAATAGTTATAACAAATAGTTGTTATTGGCACTTTTGTTGTTATCACAATAGTACTGCAAAGTTTGGCGATAAAACTTAATGTCCATGTCGCCCACCTCTAATACCTGATGTTTGGGAGCTCCATAGAAACAAAGATTTAGAATAATTACTAAATTTATTAATAGTTTTCAAACTCTTATTCAACAAATTATGATAAGAACTTTTCTGCTCTTAATAGAAAACTGAAATATCAGAAGCCGGTTTGTTCCTGATCAATCGGTTAATCTATCTAGTCAAGATAGAGAGAACCTGCATAACAGGTATATGTGGCGTACAGCTGGCTAATTGTATTTTTTAAACACGGACATCTGAAGTTTTTGACATTCAGTCATGTCAAAAACTTAGTTTCAAAAAAGGCCGGCAGTGATTACAAGGAAGTGGGAGGGAAGGGGGGCAACACTGGTGTCTCATTAAGAAGAATTCAAACAGAAGGAACGCTATGCTAGCAAATTTCATGCACTAGATTATGATAGCAATCACTAAGCCATACATGTTTGCATCGCTTCTTGTCTTTTTTAAAAGTGTGTAGCAACCTGTGCTGGTATGCACGGTGCCTGGCTGTGTGTCTGTGCTGCCAGTGACTGTGTGAATCCCTGCAGCTTCCTGCCAGTCAAACAGATGAAGACAGACCCCAGAGGACAGTCAGCGAGGAGCCGTGACCTTCTGTCAGCTGTAGCTTAGTGAGCAATGCGTTCTGACTGGCAGCCGGACTCAGGGCCAGGCTGCTACAAGATGATCATCTCTGCAGGGGGAATCTCTCCCCCTCGGAGGCTGTGTGTGTGTGTGAAGCAGAACAGATCTACTACTAACACGATGCGTTTGAGCCACTTCGATTGACTCCAGCGCCAGATCTCTGGAGTCACAGTGCTGTGAAGAAATCTGATGCCTCTGGTCTTCTCAGAAGTTTCATGCCTCTCCTGATCATTTTTTGGATCTAAAATTGTTGACCAGATCTCGTCTTTGCCAAGAGACGTTTCAGTGATTACTCCCACTGACCTCCTTAAGACTGAGTTTCAACTTAAAAAAAATGTATGGTTTGAAGTTTACATTCACTCATTGAGGGAGTGAACAATGATTCTTAAAACTGGAATTGATTGTATAAGTTTAAATTTATCATGTATTATATTAAGTCAAATTTTATACCTTTACAAGATGTCAAAAACATGGCTGGAGTGTTGCCTTGATTCTTTCATGCATGTTTGAGAAATCCTTTAATCTCCCATGGCAACCATTCAGCTGTGGAAAAAGCCTGGATGGACCTAGCGCTGCCTTCGAGATGCAAATCCTCCTCTAAGCTGCAGGTTCCAAGCTTCTAAGCTTCCTCCTCACAGAACAGCCCTCCTCTGTAACTCACCCCACTCAGCTCCTTCAGACTAGCCAGCAGCAATTAGCAAACACCTGGTGAAACTGCATCATTAAGTTGAACTCATTATGGGAGCTACTTCTCAGGTCAACGCTGGTAAAAACATTGACAAAGGGTTAATAGAGGAGCCATGTTGTGTTGACTTCCTGAAGGTGGAGTTTCAGAAAGAGCAGGAGCTTCTTAAAGAGGCAGAGCCCCAATTTCGAGGCGTTAAAATATAAAGTCAAATTTCTTTTAAGTCATATTTAATATATACAGGATTTTCATAACAACTGAAGATAACATAGTTATAAAACGGCAGTATGCCGTTTTATAACTATGTTATAAAACATAGTTATAATGTTTTATAATGTTTTAAAACATTATAAATTCTGCCTCTTCAAGTCAGGATTGACGTAATTCACAGTTGGGACGTCTACAAGGTAAGTGGATGAACTTGGCTGCATATTTGTCCACGCTATGTCTTGGCTTACCGGCACAGATTCAGCTTTTAGTCCATACTTTTTCTAAAGTTGAGGTCCTGGTCATTCCAAAACCTCGATCTTATCTTTCTGTATCGATTCCAAAACTAGTTTTGATGTGTGTTTGGGGAACACCCAACAGTATTTGAGTTTCAACCATCACGCTTAAGGTGGTTCTCTAATCAGTTTCTCCTTTAACACAAACCTATCAGCAGCTGGAAGGTTCTGAAACACTTGTCACCGCCTGATAAAAATAAAAGTAAGAAGTTTCATGTCAACAGACAAAAAAAAAATTGTTTTTTTTTTCTTTTTTTTTGTACTGTGTCGACCATAAACCCATTAACCAGTAAAAAAAAAAAGGGCGGGGTGGGGGGGAACTAACCCGGAGCTGCTTAATGAAACTCCCATCTGTGTGTGCTGCTGGATATCAGCTCTCACTCAGACATGAGCACTAAGTGAGGCTTAACAGGATAGAATAGAAACTCATGTAAAGGTAAGCGACTGAATATTTTCAGCGACATTAAAATTAAAATCTCCCCTTCGTGTACTCAGCGGGGCGGCCAGCTGTTGGAAAGGGAAGCGTCCGTGGAACAAGAGTAATGTGATGATGCGGCGTTGTCAGCCATCGGGGCCGACTAAAGAGCAGCACCATGGACCAGCCTGAGTCATTAGGACCCTCCATGCAGGAGGGGGGAGGCGGTGACGGCGTGCTGCCTCCACCCCCTCCCCCCTGATATCTAAACCAAAATCTATTCTCTGAAGCAGAACAAGAGATGCAGATTTAGAAACATTCTGCTGCTTAACAATTAACATAGTCATACAATTATTTTCAAACATTTAAAAAGATTAATATTGCCATTCCATTTTGGGACCCTGTTTTATTTCTAATCTGTGTCAATGACTTAAAAAATGTTTGTGAAAGCGCACTGCCTCTTGTGTTGGCAGATGATACTTTTAGTATGACACGTGGGGAGAAAACGGGTGATTAGACTTAAAAAAAATGGATTTCATTTGTCACAACCAATCAAATTAAGTTCATCCAAGTCAAAGTATTGAGTTTAAGTTGTCATCTTAAATAAATGTAAATAATTAAGTTCGACAAACTTAATTTGATGACATGTAACAGTTTAACTTTTTTTTTTGTTAGATGGAGCTCCTCTTTTTTCAATGCAGTCAGTTGCCTAATATTTCTTAGTGGTTTAAAGTTAACCAACTTTAAATATTATCTTTATATAAAAACAATTAATAAATCATTATTGTTAGTACAAAAAACAAAAGATTTAACAAAGATGTGAAATTATACACTGGAATAACTTCTTACGGTGGCGTCCCCACGGTCTGTTTGATTGAGGCCGAAGCCTCCCTAAGATGTTTTCAATACCAATAATTTGGTATTTTGTTTTTAGTTGTTTTTTTTTAAACTGACCACAAATTCAATATAATGTGGCCAGAATATCAGTTTAAATAAATAGTAACCAAAGGTGGAAATATTATCTCAAATGTGACCATAAATCTGTCAGTTTCCATTTATTTCATATTACAATATTATGGACAGAATTGCTCAAAAGGTAATACAAGCATGAAAATTTGCACAAAATGTTCTTCACAGGTTAATCCTAACAATTTTAGGCGTGGAGCCACAAACAATTAGAATTATCTTAGCGACGTTTGCTGGGACACCATTTTATGATGTTGATTAATTGTTTCCAGTCGTATATTGTGGTAGAAAAGTTTACTATTACCCTGAACACTATTTTAGAATAGTGTTCAGGAATTTAACTTTTTCTTTTGTGTTTCAGTTTGAGAAATTTGGTAATGCTGCTATGTTTGCTCACATCCTGTTCCTCTCTTAGGGGTAAGCCCCCCTTGTCCTTAAGACCTAGTGACGGCCCTGACCTCCTACCAGCTCTTCAATTCAGTAGTAGCATTCACCCTCCCTCAGTTTTAGTGCAACTCAGGAGGAGCGCGGCAAATGTCACGGTCGGACAGTGGTCAGAGATTGTCCGGTCAGACTGTCAGTTTACGAACCCACAGACACACAAAAAAAAACTCGTAAAAGTGCACGCATACGCCTCAGAGTAAAAAAAAAAAAAAAAAAAAGTGTTAATTTCGAATAACTCGCAATTTCGATTGTTTCTTATAAATTTTTGCTCATATTTGTCTCTTTCATTCTGGCTTGTTATTGATTACTTTTTATTCCAGCTGCTTTTTTTTAAATCTTTCTTACGGTTCTTCTATTGTTTGTGGAAATACAATATTCTATTATTCTATATTTAAGCTACAACTCAGGATCTCTATTCCATATTTAACATCTATTTTGTGCAGATTATGTAATATTTACTTTCTCGAAGGCTAATCTCGTTGGGTTGGAGCGCGTGTTTTAATCCAGAAAGCTCAGTGGAAGCTGATGTTCCCTGTCGCGAGCTCTAACAAACGTCCGCGCGGATCCGTTTCGAGGGCTGTAACCTGAGAGCGCGTGTCGGCTGAGCTTTTACAGAGCTCTCACAAATCAAGTGAGTCAGTCCGTTAGCGGGATGCGGCGGCGGCGCGGAGGGCGTGGTGTGTTCAGGCCGTTATCTGGTCCCTGCAGCTCGGTCGGCGTGTACCAGGGAGGGGCCGGCAGTAAGAGTTACATCCTTACTGTAACTCTTTACTCTTTCCTTAACAACGCAGCTGTATCGTTTCCTCTCAGTGCTGCTCTCTCGCTCTGCATGTGAGATCCAAGTGCTTATGCGTGCATTTTCCGTCTGAGCTGCGTTTACCGGGACCCAGAGGAATACAGCATCCTTAATGTAATGGTATAGTATTCACTTTAATGCCTCCATTTAAAAGTTACCAGGAAATGAGAAGTTGGTGTTCACTTTCTGCTTGCAAGCAGGAAATGAGACTCTTCAAGTCAGGTATTTATACGGGACTTTGATTGAATGGTTTATGTTTTATGAATTATTGATAACGCTCGTTGGATTTAAAAAAAAAAAATGTATTTATGGATTTTAATTCTTTTGAAGTGGATGTCCATGTTGGATTCTCTTGATCTTTTAAGAGAAATTCCTGGAAAAGACTTAATCTGTTTCATCCTTAGCGAGGTAGAGAGATTAGGATTAGCATATTTAAGATAGTTTCCCATTTGCTGCAGATTAATGGATCTATACAGACAGGTCCTTAAATGTTTTTATGACGTCATAACCACAAACGTCAATGCATCTATCGAGGTAGTTCATAGCTGAAGATGTTTTGCAGATAAAAATCCAAAGTAAAAACAACACGTTGGCTTCAGAGGTCCAGCTGTGTGTAATTTGTTTTAGAAAATTAGAGGACAAACATCGTCATGGATACCAAGGAGTACAAAGCATGAATCGGTAAAGCAGCAGCACAATTTAGGTGGGAGAGTCGACTATTAGCTGTGCAGCTCAGAAATCTGGTCTTTATTCAAGAGGGCAAAGGGCATCATTGTTGAAAGTCTTGATTTTGATTAATAAGTTACATGTATTTTAATGCATTAATGTTTGTTTTATCTGTTTGTTTGTTTGTTTTTTTTTTCATTTACAAAGGTTCCAGCTGGAACCTTTATATTTGCACATTTCTGGTACGCCCCTAAATCCAACGCACAACCTACATCCGCTAACGAAAACACTGGACGACAAAGCCGCTTCTCTTGGCTTATTGGGGGTCATTTTTGCTTCAAAATTCAATCTGATGGGAAAGTCTACAAATGTGTTCAAGTTGTGCTAAAGGAGTTAGCAAATCAGCGAACGTATTCAAGACTAAAATAGCACCTCAATGCTAAACATGTAGCAGCAGCACAGACGTCCCCAGAAGCTCCACAAATTATCTGGACTTCCTGAAACACTTGAAAGCTGAATGGGTAGAATAAGACTTTGCACCAAACTGATGGTTGAATAACCTAAATAACAGATTTAAAAACAATAAATAATTTGTCCTTGAGCTAAGATTTCTAACAGCAAAAAGGGCTTTTAGCTGAAAATGTTGCTTATTTCGTCAGTATGTGGTTCTCGATTAAAGCCTCTGCAGTTAACTAATTCAGAAGTCGATCCGGTGGTTAAGAACAACCCGTAACAATTCTTAGGGAAGTTTTACACAAAGCAGGCAGGAAGAAGGCACTGATGAAAACCATGAGACGAGAATTAAACTTCTTGCCCGACATTTAAAATATTTACCTGCTGAAAAAAATAACACTGCACATCATACAGGAACACACCACCTCCACACTGATGCATGGCGGTGGCAGCATCATGCTATGAGGTTGCCTTTCCCAGTTGGTCTTCTCCACAACCCCTTAAACACACAAACAGATCAAAGACTGAAATGTATGTTTTGGAGTAATGCTGTTCTCCGTTGCATCTGACTGTGCTTGGACAATAAAAATGGGGACAAAAACACCCTATATCCCACTTCTAATACGTAATGTATCTTTATTTTTGTTTGGCAGGTCTCCACCTGCCACTAGAAAACGCAGAAGATGAGTAAGTCTCCCACCCCAAAGGGCACTCCGGTGCAGCGCAGCCCCAGCGACGGGATCCCAGAGAGCCTCCAGTCTCCCCAGCACTCCACCCCCGTCTCTGGACACAAGAAACGGATCTCCAGCCTCCTTCAGAGTCCGGTGAGAAGGCTGCTTGTTTCTGCAGAACTTGGTACTGTTGGTTTTTTTTTTTTTAATTGCCTTTTTCTTAACTTTAATCTCTCTAAATGTGATTATGCCCTCACAATAAATCTCTGAATTGCCTCTTTAGCAGAGGGGATGTAATTGGAGTAAAAAGCCAGGCCTGGTCGAGTCTGCTAATGTCAGCAGTGAAGCAACATGTTGCTGATGAAATTAGATGATCACCTTGAGGTGAATTTGCAGAGGCTTTTCTTTAAAGGGGATGCATGAAAAATTCACATGTAGCACATTTTTCTACTTCCATTTGGGTTTCTACTGCTTCTAAAAACAGCCCAAGGGACTAAAAAGATGACTAAAAACGTTAAATTATTGCTATATTTTGGCAACAATTTAATGTTTTTTAGTGTCTGGAAAACAAGACATTTCAGAAATCTCTGGTATGTAACTCCATCTCGTTTGGTCTCCCGATTTTAACGTTATATACAATGGCAGATTTCCCTTTGTTGACTTGCCGTTCAAAACAACTTGCAGCTTTCTCGTTGATTGTGCAGGAGGTTCTGCTTCTGCTTTTCAAAGATGTACTGTTGTATAATTTACACATTTGTTTCAGCCATTTTCACATGCGAATGTGAAATGGACGGTGTGACTAGCAGCAGCTTATTTGGATTTAAAGTGACAAAAGGCCATAAGAGAGCTCATTCTGGAGAACAGTCTCATTATTCTGGAATGATTTTGTTTAAAAAAAAAAAAAAAAAAAAAAATGTAATAAACATATCCTAACCTGTTCAAGGAAGCATAATAGGTCACACCTTTGCACTGCACAATTATAATATATATATATATTTTAAACATTTGGACCTTACCTGAAGCTATAACTGAAAATGCGGCTGGGCTGCATTATTACGGTTCAGATCTCGTTTGTTAACTTGACGTGTCTGCTGGCAGTCCTTCAGAGAGGAGCTGGATGTGCTGATCCAGGAACAGATGAAGAAGGGCGGCAGCTCATCCAATCTGTGGGCCCTGAGGCAGCTCGCCGATTTCATGGCCTCTCACGGCTCGCCAGCCGCCCTGCCTGTCTCACCATCCAGTGCGTTTTGCAGTAAATCCTTTCTCTCTCTCTCTTTTTTTTTTTTTTTTTTTTTTATTTATATGTGTTTTATGAAAGTTTACCACCAGCCAAAACAAGCAAATAAACCCAGAGCAGAATAAAAGTGGAATCAAAATGTGAAACGGGGTTAACGTGCAACAACTCAGAGAGGACAGTATGTGAAATTGACACAGATTTCATGAATTCTCTCAGGAAGAAAAACAAAAACGCACCGCACGATAAAAACAGCAAAAATAAAAATGCAGAGGATGCACAAAGTGCTGCAAATTCAGTCCGCCCTGAAAGATTTGCTAAAATCAAACATTATGCCTGATCTGCTAATGTGTTTGCTATAATTTGAGTGTGCTGAGCTTCCTATAGGAGGAAACAGGAGATCACAGCTTAAAACACGGCTGGAAGAAAGTCATTTCCTTTCAGCTCCAAACACCACGACTTAGAGCAGAGCAGGGAAATGGGCTGAATAAAGCTCCTCTCTACAAAGTAGTTGGCAATCTTGATGTGTTTAAAAAAAACCTTACGTTACATGCGTTTTATTACACTAGGAAAACCTGACTTTCATTTTGATTTTCTGCGGGAGAAAGAAGTCCCATATTAAGAAATTGACGAGCCCACAAGTGTTGTACTTATAATTTTGTCAGAAACAACTATTTCTTAATACGGGACTTATAAAAATAAATCTTAAAATTAATGTAACTGATCCTTTTTTTTTTTAGACGTAGTTGTATATATAAGGTTTTTTCTGGACGTCGGCCAGTTTTTATCTTGCAAACACACCAAGGAGATAAACAAAACCTGTTCAGCAGGCCGACAGAAAACTGGAGCAAAGATGGTATTTACATAAAAATACAGTAATTGTATCTACGTGTGACGACAGGCAAAAATAGCCTTTTCTGTCCTAAAATCACAAAATGTGGAGTTTGGCTCACGGTATAGGAACTCTGAGTTGAACTCTGTGCTTTGGACAGACTAACAAACACTCCAGGTGTTGTTAGTGTGAAATTGTTAATACAAAGCAGGTTGATGCACAGGGCTGTTTCTTTAAAAGCTGCAGAATGTAACTTTTACAACAATATGTGTTTTCCATATTCCATAATGTGAGCGGCTGTATAAACCTCAGAAAGTACTTAGCTGCGCCTCGTCCAGTGTTCATCACTGTTTGTACTAAAGGGGATTTTGTTAGTTTATCTGCTTGCATTTTGAATCAATATTTATTTTTGCTAAGAACTAATTTTATGAAAACTGTTCAGCCCGTTTGCTGAATCAAATCAGCCCACCGATGATAAGAAAGCAATAGTGACTTTCAAAATAATAAAAAAAAAAAGGTTCACGTCATTGTATTTTGTGCATTTGTAACAAATGAATAGGATTTACACTTTTACTACAAACTTTCGTTGGCCGACCAAGAGGCTCTCATTATTTTCCTCTTGCTTCTTCCTGGAAGACATGATGATGGTGACCCCCATCAACGACCTGCATGGCTGGGAGCCTGGCAGCTTGGTGAAGGGGGAGCGGCTGATGCGCTGCAAACTGGCCAGCACCCACCGACTCTTCGACCTCTACGGCTGGGCTCAGATCAGCCACACACTTCTCACGGTTGGTTTGCAAACCATCTCCATTCCTGCTTCTATTGGTTTTAGGACGATCGTGCTAAGAGGAGAGACCACTTACCTGTGCGTCAATAGCCAGTAATGTCTGTCCTGTCTGGTGTGCTAACTGGTGTGTCCTCCTTTCTGGCAGCTACGTGTGAGTAAAGAACAGGAACACTTCCTGGTGCTTCCAGAAGGCCTGGCCTACAGCGAGGTGACTGGATCCAGTCTGGTGAGTCCAGAGTTCAGTGCTGAACACCACAGAAAATGACTTGTTGTTGATAGAATAGAAGTGTTGAATATTAAATATAAAAACGTGAAATAGAAATTCTGCAAATTGGTCAATCTAAACCACTGCTGTTTAATATTCTTCAGCTAAAGATACTTTTTCCTAGTATGGCCGTTGCCTTCCACTCCATTCCTCCTGTAGATTTGCATCCGGGCCGATGGGCAAACAGAAGTTGAGGACGATGATGCTGATTTTCTGCGCTGTTCTAGAATTGTAGTCTGTCTGTAGTTTTAGCAGTGGAAGAAGTGAACACACTTCTCTCTTTGCAGTTTACTCCACAGGAAATTCCCGGTAAACTTCATTGCATCAATCCAGCGCATTTCTTACGTCACGGACAAACAGTAGTGATCGGGTGACACCTTGAACATCAACACGTTCCACGCCTCCAGGAAGCGATCATTTCTCAATGGCTGAGGGTCCAGACACTCTGGAGGAAGTGAAGCGTGGAACAAGGAGCTGGTTTTTGCTAGGCTAACTTTTCACTGATAAAAGAAGATTATACAAAGTTAGAGCAGTGTTTGCACTCTAAAAATGTACCAAAATCAAGAGCACTGGAACCATTTTCCGTCAAGAATAGCAAAAAATTTCAGGTTTGCAGAAAATCAAAATAAGAACATAGATTTGTAAAATCACTCCATAAAACCCAATCAATAAAATCAAAGTGTGGAGCTTCACTTAAGCTGAATTCCACCGATGAGAAACGCGTCTCCGAAGGTTCCCGTTAGCTTCCAAAAGTTTGATGGTGCTGTGTTGCATTTCTAACAGGTGAAGGTGAATCTTCTGGGTGAGGCGGTGGAGAAGGGCAGCACCAACCTCCAGGTGGACACCGACAAGTTCAGCCTGCACTCGGCCATCTACTCGGCCCGACCCGACGTCCGCTGCCTGCTGCACCTCCACACACCTGCTACGGCGGCGGTGAGTCAGCGACGGTTACTCTGCCGACTTGCTCAGAAGAGACACCTGTTCGCTCGAAGTGAGTGTCCATTACCTTCCGAGGCTGACAGTCTGCCGTCTCCAGGTCTCCGCGATGAAGAGCGGCCTGCTGCCGCTGTCCCACGAGGCTCTGCTGGTTGGCGACGTGGCTTACTACGACTACAACGGCGTAGTGGGGGAGGAAGAGGACCGGATGGAGTTGCAGAAGAGCTTAGGACCCACTTGTAAGGTGAGCAATATCACACGAGACCAGACTGAATTAGACACTGATCCGGTGTTCCACCCATGCCATCGAGCTGTGGGGCTGAATGCAGAGGTGATGTAGGCTTACGCTGGATTAGTGATTGAAGCCTGAACCGCTACTCGCTGCTTTTCTCTCCGCCAGGTTCTGGTGCTGAGGAATCACGGCATCGTGGCTCTGGGGGAATCGATGGAGGAGGCCTTCTACACCATCTACCACATACAGGCAGCCTGCCAGATCCAGGTACAACTCGCAAGGTGGCTCAGAAATACCTGTATGAACACTGTAGTAGCTTGAATCTACGAACTGCATGCCAGAGTTTCCTCAACACGTAATTGATCGTGATGCAATTAAGTCTTTTATTTTAACTTTCATAAAGTTAAAATAAAAGCCGCCACACCTTCAGAATGAGGTGGGTTTGAAACATAATCATTAAAATTTACTTTCATTTGAAAACCCGACACTGCCGGTTCCTGCTTGTCTGGCTGCGAAGCCGGATACTCTGTGCTGCGCTGCTGTCAGGAGTGAAGCAAAACTGGAGAGAAGAATCGCAAGTAGAGGGAGGAAAGAAGTGAACGAAAGGTTAAGCTGAAGGCATTTTTAGCTCCAGTCTGTGAAAACAATCCTAATGTTAACATATGTTGCATTTGACCGACAGTAACTTACGTAGTTATTATAGCCCAATCCTAATCTTTATGCTCTTTTGATTCCCATCTCAGTCCTTACCTGTTTGCTTTGTCCTCTATGTCAGTGTTTTTTAACCCTGGTCCTCAAGGCACACTGCCCTACATGGCTTAGGCATTTCGCAGCTTCAGCACACATGATTTTAATTGATAGCTGATTAACAGGCTTTTGCTGAACTCCAGTCATCTGAATAGAGTGTGTTGAGGCAGGGAAACATCTAGAACATGCAGGGCAGTGTGCCTTGAGGACCAGGGTTGAAAAACACTGATAAAGCTTTTAATGGTCGAAAGATGCTTTTGTGCCAGGAGTAGCTGATTCTGGAAAAACCAGGAAATGCGGTTAGCTCTTTCTTTCTAATCAAGGCCGTACCTTCTTCTACAGAAACTGTCTGCAGACATCAGTCTCAGCTGGATTAGCTCTGTACATGCCTGTTTGTCTTTGGCAGGTGTCAGCTTTGTGTAGTTCTGGAGGGGAACACAACCTGATTATGTTGGACCGGGCGATCCATAAACCCAACCCAACCGGCACCGTGGGCTGGGCCGGCTCCACCTTCGGACCCCTGCATAAGAGCCGAACCGGGGAACATGAGTTTGAAGCTCTTATGAGGACCCTGGATAATCTGGTAAGCAACGGACAAACTAAAAAACGTCAGAACTTTGTTTAGGTCCCTCTTGAAAATAAGATCTAGATCTCCAATCTGGTTAAATAAAGGGAAAATAAATAAATAAACTAGGCCTGTCATAATAACAGATAAATTGTCCCAGAAATTATTTTGATCAACAATAATATTGTTGTTTCGAGACAATTTTAAAGTAAAATATAGATAATGGCATAATAATGCAAGTTTGCCTTGTCAAAGACCAATAAACTTTAAAATTGATCCTTGGAAGATGTTTCAAATATCCAAAATAAGACACACACACCCAAAGCCATAAGTAAAATGGATCCGATGACTCTGTAGACAAAATCGCCCTTCAAAAATTATTAATAATAAAAAGAAGGAAAATTGCCGCTCTCATTTGAACTTATCATGCGATTAATTTCTTATTGTGAATCGTTCTTATTAATCAGAGTTGGACGATAGATGTATTAAATCACCTGGCAACATGAGGTTTAGTGCCTTGCTCGTGCTGCAGCGAAGAACCTGGAGTTGAGCTGATAACCTTCTCTTTCCAATGAACCACAAGCTGTCTGAGTCTGTACTGCTGTGGGTTTAAACAATCCGTTTTTAACTCACCCAGCTTACCTCTTTGACCTCTTGCTGGAGTTAAAATCTGACACCCTGAAACCTTTTATTCTGCTAAACTGCTTAAAAGTAAAATCATTTTCTGTGCTGGAATTTTGCTTTAAACTTTTCCCACAAAGTACAGAACAGCCGCTACGGTACTGTGCCGTCTCTGGCCATGTGACCAACTAAAAACGGTTGCAGGAATGTGCGGATCAGGAACTGTTTTTCTGAGAGATTTGAATCTATTAAGAATAACTGAAGTCAAATCCCATTCAGATACTTGATTAAAGTGAATAAAATCGATACCTGGGACGTGCTTGAAAAAACTCAGTAGCTTTTAAGGGCAGTGAGAGAGCTCTATGTTTAATCAGTGATGTTGAGTAGACAGTAACTCGAAAGGCAGCAATCTCTTCTATTTCCTTTTTTTTTTGACAGCAACAAGTATTTTGTTTCACCACAGCTAGCAGCATTTTGCTTTGGCTAACAAAGCTAATGCTAATCTGAGCATAATTATGAGCTGAACCCGGTTAAGACAGTCATACTGTTTCAACAGCACTTTACCCGATCCATTTCTGATCATGTATCTCAGTGAACAAAATGTCGTCCTTCAATGCTGTTGTTTTCCTGCTGTGTGGTTTGCTTAAAATGCTAGGCTAATGCTAGCATATTTACCCTGTTTTGATGTAACTTTTGGTAATTTGGCATTTTTCAGTTTTGCTACAGCTAACTGTTTGTGAACAGAACTTACAGAAAAAGTTAACTCTTTGCTTTGAACTTTATAAAACTGAACCTCTAGTGTTTCTGTGGATATTTCAGTAAATCTCTCCATGACGTTACGCCATCGTGGCAGCATCTAGTTGCTTGCTGTATGAGCATTGCTATCCATTTTATAGTGTGGTAGAAAGCACTTTTGCTGCATTTTCTGTTGATGCTTCGAAACAAAAAAGAATAAAAGACTTCTTGCGGTTTGCAAATTGAAGCCTTAAAGCGCAGCAGTGTGAAATGTCGAGTGTGCAGAAGCAGCAGACTGATGTAGCACAGAACGCTGTTTTAGGGGCTAAAAGCTTAAACCACAAAAACCCAGCAGGCTGAGTGCATAGGAGTTTCAAAAAGGGTTTTAGCCGCCCACAAGCATGACTTAATAAAAAGGTGATCCTGTTTTTGGAGCAACATTATTAAACCTAATGGACATTGCAGCAAAAGTTTAGGAAATGAGTTCAGCTGTGCAGTGCATACTTTAAACTTAAAGGGGCAGTATTGTGTTAAATCTACTTTTTTGAGCTTTATCATGTAATAATGTTATTCCCTCATCAAAAATGTACCTGGAGTGTTGTCTTGTTGCATGTTTGAGAAATCCTTTAATCTCCCATGGCAACCTTTCAGCTGTGCAAAACGCCTGGTTGGATCTAGCCCCGCCTTCGAGGTTAAAGCTCCTCCTCATAGCTGCAGTTTCTGAACTTCTGCCTCACTCAGCTCCTTCAGACTAGCCAGCAGCAATTTGCACACACTTGCTATCTTATTATAGAAGTTACTTCTCAGTGCAACACTGGTAAAAATGTGAAAGGATTTAGAGGAGTGATGTAATGACTTCCTGAAGGCGGAGTTTCAGAAAGAGTAGAAGTTTTTAAAGAGACGGAGGCCCAATTTCAAGGCAGTCATATTTGACATATATGGCTTTTTTTTTATATAACAACTGACAGTAACATAGTTACTTGATTGTGCTATAAAATGGCATTATGTGCCTGGACAATGCATAACACTGCCCGTTTAAAACATTTTCCTGTTGGTGTTGCGTTCAGGGCTATCGTACGGGCTACGCCTACCGCTTCCCCGTGCTGCTGGAGCGGTCGCGGACGCGGAGGGAGGTGGAGGTGCCGGCGACCGTAACGGCCTTCCACCAGTTTGATGACGACGGCGTCCACCCGGCTCTGAGGCAGCACCCGTTTGCCCAGCGCCAGCAGCAGGAGAGGACCCGATGGCTCAACACCCCCAACACCTACCAGAAAGTCAGCCAGGAGCAGGCGAGCCCGGGACACCAACGCACCACTGTGAGCTCCTAAAATTAGTGAATGTTAAACCATTCAAAATGGAAGTCAATATTAGGAAAATATGCAATTTGATCTTCAATAAATTAAGAATATATAATTTATTGATGTATTTCCATTTTAACGACAACGTTTTTTTTAAATGGCGTTTTCTGACTAATGTCTGCTGTTTGGCATCAAAACGACTTAATTGTAGATTCTTATATTCTAACTACATTAATACCTCTTTTCCTTTTAAAACTGTTTATGCTGAATTAAACCGCAAGTATCACCAGATATATTGCAGCTAACACTCACTGAGACACGAAACAATATCAAAGCATGGTTATGTGTTGAAATGGCCCAGTCAAGGTCCAGATCTTAATTCATCTAAAATTTTGTGTCTATATTTTGCAGTGGATTTTTTTCATATGCTTTCAGTTGTTTTTTTAGATGTGCAAAGCTGGTAGCAACATGCTCAGAAAGTCTTAGAAAACGCCGCTCTGTTTGGATTTTTATTTGTATGTCATTTTGAAAAATGTATAATTCTCATTTTACTTTAAAGTTATGTTCCGTCTTGTATTTCACATCTGATATTGCAATAAAAATGCATTGGAAATTTGTGATTGCAACCTAACAAAATGAGAAAATGTTCACACTTTACTGTGCATGTATTCCTGTCCTTTTATTCTACAGGAGTACATTTATAAAGTCCCTTCCTTTGACTGGGCCATAAACACTGTGACCTACGGGAAAAAGAGGATGTGAGATCAGAAGGATCACAATCTGGGGATAAAAAGTGAAATGAATGAAAGGAAAAAGTGGTAAACGCTTTTTGATGATGCAGCGAGCATAAAGGACACATAGTGACTCAGCATCTTTCTCACATATGGATTGTAATCAGTGTGGAGTCACTGACATATTTCTGCATCCAGGAGTGAGCGACCTTCAATCTGACTTTTTTTTCATGCTTTTTCTGAGTCAGGAGGTTTTTATTTCTGTTTTCAGATATTCTGAAGGAAATGTGACACTTCCTGTGAGCCTGAACAGGATTCGGCAGGTAGAAAAAAAAAAAAAGTTTCAGCTACATAAAAAAAAGGAGAGGTAGTCTCAGATCAGTTGGAGGAGCTTCACAGTCCCTCCCACCCTCCTCACCCTCTTCTCTGCATTGCAGAGGAAAGCCCATTAGCTTGGAGAGATATACAACTATGCCCTCTTGTGGCCAAACATGCTTCATGCTCACAAACTCCCCTTTGGTTATGTTTTTTTCTTTTTCTTACTAAAATAGACACAGCAGGTGGCTCATTATGCATTTCCTCGCTCTGCTTGTTTTTCTTCTAAATTAAGTAACTTAAATCCCGCTTCCCTTCCTTCATTTCTTCCTGCAGTGGCTGAAAACAGAAGAGCTGACTCAGGCTGGCAGCACAGCCATCAAGATAGAGAACCCAAACCAGTTTGTGCCTCTGTTCACCAACCCTCAGGAGGTGATCGAGACACGAAACAAGGCGAGTCCGTCCTCCCTCCTTTTCCCTTCGAACACCCCACACCACGAACCAAACCTATTCACAGATCCCATCATGTTCCGCTCAGATACGACAACAGAACCGTCAGGATATGAAGACGGCAGGACCGCAGTCGCAAGTCCTCGCAAGCGTCATAACGGACGACAGCCCTCCGGTACCAGCAGCACTGGTTCTGATCCTGAAACCTTGAAGCTAATTTCCCTCAACCTTTGACCGTGAATGAAAACATGCACTTTATTGGGGTTTGTGTGCGTGTGTGTGTTTCTGTGTGTCCGTCAGACCCCAGTGAGCCCACCCAAAGTTCCACCAGAACCAGAACCACCCAATCCGTTCAACGAGCTGACCGACAAGGAGCTGGAGGAGTACCGCAAGGAGGTGGAGCGAAAACGGGACGGAGGGACCGACGGTAACGGCAACTTTAGCTAGTGTTTGTACCAGGCTTTATATACTTTAACAACTCTCAAGAAATTCTGCACTACGCCTTTAAAGAAGAGTGCCGAGCTCCTAGGCATAAATACCAGCTTTAAACATGCATAACTTTAAT
This sequence comes from Girardinus metallicus, assembly GCA_903067095.1. Taxonomy (NCBI): domain Eukaryota; kingdom Metazoa; phylum Chordata; class Actinopteri; order Cyprinodontiformes; family Poeciliidae; genus Girardinus; species Girardinus metallicus. The sequence continues at coordinate 27,882 of CAEGAE010054526.1, forward strand.
TTGTGGATATTATTTTTATCTCACACTTGGCAGATGGCAGCTCTAGATTAGAATATTGTCTCATTCATGATACCGAAAATGTTTTGTTGCACCACAACCATAGAAAGGAAGAGTAGGTCACTGGAAGTAGATTATTTTATTTTGTAATAATCACAATTCCTTTTGTTAATTTTTTGTTGCACATTTTTAGTTTCTTAACGTCTCTGACACCTCTCTATAATTTACCTGTGCCCTGTTTGTGTGGGTGTTTATTTCCAATGTCTTCCTGTAAAATCAATGAAATATGCAACCCATCACTTTCACACATATATAAATGTCTTTTTTTTACCACCTCTCCTTGTTCTGTTTTCATCCACCCATCTATCCATCCATCCATCATGGTGTCCACACGGTAAAAAGCCTAAAGAAAGTCGTATAATCGTGTCTAAAATTAAGGTTTTAAAATATCTTAAATTAAAAAAAATATAAGTTGGCAATAACAAAATTACAGTTTCAGTGCAACGCTTAGGATAAAACCTTGTAAAAGCGCATTCAGGGTCAGTACGACCCCAGTGGACCGCGCACAAAGTAAAAAGCTGATGGGGTTCAAAAGACCGCATCTCTTCAGACTGTGAGGATCAAATACGTTAATCACAGGTCTTAAATCATAGGACTATTTAAACTCATGTAGTTTTTTTTCTCGTAGGATGTTTCTGTCAAGCAGAGGCTAGAGTCACACACACACACACACACATCCCCCCAACCCACCCCCACCACACACACACATATCTTCTTTGCATCCTGTGACTCGAGGAGGTTGAGGCCGCCAGTAGCTGGCTGCAAATACACCCTTGCTATCTAGCTAGCTTTTTTGTGTCCATCATGGGTAAGTGCAAATTTATTACAGTTGGCTGGACAACGCTCTTTTTCGCCACTTCCTTTTCCAACCCGTACGAGGAAAGTATTACAGGGTTCAGGCTGTAGAGAGCCAAAAATCTGTTTTTGCTCAGCTTGATTGTAATTCAGTAAAATCCCCCAACTGCCCCTTATGATCATCCATCCAACCATCCATCCATCCATCCAACCATCCATCCATCCATCCAACCATCCATCCAGCCATCCTTCCATCCATCCATCCATTCATCCATCCAACCCTCCATCCATACATCCATTCATCCATCCATTCATCCATCCATCCATCCATACATCCAACCATCCATCTCAAATTCAGTCTTTCTTTCTGCTGCCTGGTGTTTCTTATCTAGATTTTAGGCAGCAGTAAAAACAATCATCTGTCTCCAAATAAAAACCCAAATCAATAAAAGATCATAAAGAAAATAAAACCATGTATTCCATGCTAAAGAAGTAGAGCTGGGACATTTTGTGTTTGTACTTTATGTTTAGCATAGACCGGCTGTTTCCTACTGACCAAAAATATGTCTGCAAGGTTAAAAGGAGACTCTTTATTGCCACTCAGTGTGAATGTGAGCATGATTGTGTGTCTCTGTGTTGTGTTGTGATGGACTGGTGATGTGTTCACCTCTCACTCATTCATGTTGGCCAAAGCTTCAGGACTCATGGTGAGACTGAATATGAAAAGACTGAAACATGGATGGACTGGAGATAAATTACACAAATCGGCCTCTAGGGGCCTCCAGTGACTCTGCTGTCCAAATAATTCTAGTTTCTGAGGGTTGAACATCCATTGCAACTTATGTTGTAAATCCACTCAGGTCTGATTGGGACTCCATGAAATTTTCCTTTTCTTGCTCATTTATCTTTTGGTCCTGAAGGTTTGATCAATTCAAATATTTGTTTGAACTATTTTGCAGGTCCAGAAAAAAAAAAAAGAAGAAATATAGTCAAGTCTGGTTTAAAAAAAATGTGTTTCCAGATTTGCTCCTAATCTAAAAGGTTAAAGTCCATTTTCTAAAAGATGAAGTACTTCATGTGATATCAGTGTGTAAATGATGAACACATTGTTTTGTTAGCTGAACTATAACTTAATGTTTAAACCCGGCAAACCATTTGCAGTGTTGCACAGTACTTTGCTTGCAGTATTTTAAGCTCAAAATATCAAGTTGGTTTTTATTTTACTCTGAATAGTACCGTTTAGAATAAAGCTGAATATTTCTTAGTAGAAAACCCAACTCGTTTCAGGAGGACCAAAATCCTGAAGCCGCTGAAAAGATTTAATGCAGTGAAAGTGGAAAAAAGCAAACAATTAAATGTTGAATTTTTATTGCACTTTTAAGAGTGTACTGTTTTTGGTTAGTTTTTATTTCTATGACTGCCAGAAAAATAATAATGCATAAAAATCAATGTTGTCATTCATTGCTGACCTGGTCAGCAATGAACTGCAAAGTGAAATAAAAAATATTTCACTTTGCAGTTTGTTTGTTTTTTTGTGTCTTTTTATTTATTTATTTTTTTAACTAAACAGGCATAAAAACATAAAATTTAAATAATAATAATAATAATAAAATACACTTTCTATCTCTGGATAGAAAGTGTCCAGATTTGCTGGAAATAGATTATTAAGATTTTTCCAGATTGCATTTTTAGATGCAACTTAGAATATTTTGCGAACTAAGGATAAAAGGTGTGTGGTGTATTTAAAGGCTGAAACAAACAAGTGTTCATCTGTCACTGTGCCGTAAGTGTGTAATTTGTCCTCACTGCTGTTTGCTTCACAAATCTAACCCTGTGCTCAACTGATGCTCACTGTCCCTCACTGTCTGTGTGCGTGTGTGTGTGTGTGTGTGTAACTGTAGGGGAGGAGGTGGAGAATGGCTTGGAGTCTCCTCCTGCTACCTCCCCTACAAAAGGCCCTGCAGTCAACCTCCCGCTTGTCTCAGGTGAGGCTTGGCAGATGTGTGTGTGTGTGTGTGTAATGTCCAGCTTGGTTTCCATGCTGTTTCTCTGACACACAGCTTGCTTCAGTTTTCTCTTTTTCTCTCATGGACTCAGATGTCTGAGCTCTGCTTCTTGCCTCTGACAGCAACGTTCCTCCTCCCTCTGGTTCCTCACAACGGCAACACAGCCGGGACTAAACCGACAATAATTTGAATACGAATCGGTGAAAGATTTATTTTTATACCAATTATTCATACAAAAAAAAGACTAAATTTGGAAGCGTACAGTCATCTTGGATAAATTATAACATTATTAAAAAGTTCATTAATTTTAGTAATAATCTGTGGAGCTAAACTGGGGACTTAAAGTTTGTACAAAAGAAAAGAAAATTAATAGAAGAAAAATGTTAAACTGAAAAATTATTTTAAAACTGAAAAAAAAAAAAGTTTAAAACCAGGTTTCAAATTCAGGTTTTTCTTTTCAGTTTCAATTATTTTTTCTCTTGAACAAACTTTATGGCTCCAATCGAGGCGATTTGCTGCCTACAGTTCATGAAAACGTGACATTTAAGGTTAAAATATGACATCATACCAATAAACATCCACTTTTAACACAGAAATATGGACTTAATGTAAAGTATGTTTAACATCTCCTTAAAATTTGGTGTTTTTAATCTGACAATCCATATTCTAATTTATTGAATTGTCTACGTATTCAAGGATTTACCAGTAGATGGCACTGTGGCAGCAGAAAAATGTAATGAAACTAAAAGTTTACTCAATGAAAATACTAAATGGAATAAGTCATGATTTTTTTAAATTTTACTTATTTTCCCTTAACAGAAAAGCTGTATTTACTTTTACGATTAAATTATTTATTAATTAGATAACTTCTGAAGGATTATATTTAACACTTTCTGAATTGGACAGTAGTGTATGATTCTAGTTTACCTCGATCCAAATAGAGAATGTTAAATTTTCCATTAATAACGCAACAAATGTGGAAGATCTGATTTTGATTTGACCTCGTCCATGTTCCTGACAGAGTTGTGCTGAACAGAAGATCGTGTTTGGACTCCTAGAGGAGTAGCTTTGGCTGTCGGTGGTTCCCAGTATAAGCAATGTTTGTTCATGGAGACATTTTACCTTTAAATATTCGGTTTAAGCATATCCAGCATATGTAGGCAAGTATGAAGCATGCGACATGTGCAAATGTGTAAATAAATATAAAACTAGTAAAAATGTATGATGGATGACCGCTGGGACATGTCAGCCTGCACGTTTCTCCAGCTGCTGTGTTCTCTCCTTTGGCGGCTGTCCGGTCCTGTTGCTCCACACTAGTTGCATTTTTTTTCTTCCATTGACCATATCATTGCGCAATTTGAAAATATCGCAAATAAATTTGCTTAATGGAAATGTGGCAATTTTGAAAAAAAAACAAACACTCGTTTTCCGATAAAAAGTTTTGCCGCAAAACTTCAATGGAAACACTTTTTTCACGTCACACGAGTCACATGATCGACAACCAGATGTTGCCCCTCGCGTGAGACACGAAGAAGGAGACAGGAAGTAGTTTGAGCATGGTGGCACAGCATGTTTTTTAGTGACTTATCGCATGAACGAACTTATTTATGTTTGATTTTAATTGCATTTCTTCTTTAGTGAAAACACTGCAATTGCGAAATTGTTTTATCTACATTAGCGGAATACTAGCTGCGTTTGCATTAACCATATAATTGCGCAAATTGGAATTACGAAAAATAAAATAGCTTAATGGAAACACTACAGTTTAACAAGAAAAATAGTGTTTTTTTGAGAAAAACAATGTTGTGCTCGAATGAGGTGGTTTTTCTGCTGTGTCAAAATTAGTGCATTTCACAAAACTGCAATGGAAACCTTTTTTCGCATCACACGAGTCACATGATCAACAACCGGATGTTAGCAGTAGTGAATGAGGAAAAGACAAAGACGACAGGAAGTGATAGGAGGATGATGGCTTACCTTTAAATATTACCTTTAAAATTACCTTTAAAGGTCGCAAAAACAAACTTTCATTGCGTTTCTTACTTAATGGAAACAATAAAATTGCAAAATTGTATTTTTTTGACATTAGCAGAATACTGACAGTTTTGTAATGGAAACGCAGCTTTTGAAACCAGTTGAAAACCCGCGTCCTGTGGGCAAGCATGTTCATCTGCATATATTTCCGGCATGCAGCCCTGCAGCAGCACCAGACTCCAGCCTCTGGTACACGCTTGCTTACTCTTTGATGCTTTCTCTGCTCTCATTTCAACCGTCTGTTGCAGCGATGGAGGTACACAACGACTCTCCGGTCATTCAGAATGGAGGGGACGAGGAGAAGCAGGTGACTAAAGAACTGGAGGAAGGGATGAAGGCGCTCTCGACCAACGACACCTCCTCCACTCCCGCCGCGCCGCCAATCAAACCGCATGGCGGGACCCCAGAGGGCTCGCCGTGCAAGTCTCCGTCCAAGAAGAAAAAGAAGTTCAAGCCGCCATCGTTCCTGAAAAAGAGCAAGAAGCAGAAGGAGAAAGTAGAGACCTGAGGCGGGTCCCACAGACACGTCAGGCCTCGCCGAAGCGCCACAGGTCGTCACGTGTGACTGGAGCAGTCGACGGAACCGCATCACAATCATTCAGAGCCATTTCAATGTCGAACCCCCAGACACGGTATCTTAAGAGTGCCACTGCTAGCCACCGAATTTGATGTTTGTGGTGATTCATCAAGTAAGTTGAAAGAGCTCCTGTAATTACTTTCACCAACTGTTTGATCCAGGTCGGACACAGCCCAACCATCCAGTTTGACTCACTACTTTCGATCACTCTCACGGTTTTCTGTACTCCACAAGTCGCCTCTATCGGTTTGTCGCTTCACCTCACTGTTCAGGAATTCAACCATGTTTCCTCTCTCAAAGCAGGCCTGTGACTTGGATCCTGTATAAGTGACACTTTAGTTTTTCTGACAATACACGTTGGAAGGTAAAGCGTGTTATTCATGTATAGCACTTAACATAGGTAGATTGATGTTCTTGCACGTCTTATTCTTTCATCATTATACATTTTCTCTTAGCTTTTGGTTGTAGTTATCAAGTAGATGTCGCAGGGTTCGTCTGTGAGGACAGTCAGTATGTGTAGAAATCTACTGATAGCTATTGATTGTGCGGAGTTGACCGAAAGCAGGGAAATGTCGCCTAGCTACAAGTTAAGCTGATATTTAAGCTGTTACTAACCACAAAGGTTAATCTTTAAAAAAAAAAATAAAAGGTTGCTCGTTATTGCAATCGGAATATGCTGAGGGTACCCAACATTCCACTTTTCTTGTTTGATTTTAAAACATTCATGTGTAAAAGACCTCTTTCCAAGTAATATTTTTTCTGTTTGAACCAGTAGCTGTTATCAAACTGCTGATGTGTGATGGTGGCTCATTGGTTTGAATTAATTTTCTATAAGAATGTATATGTGAGTGTTGCAAGGTTGCAATGTATCAGTCATTAAAGATCCAGTTAGGTTTCAAGTCCGCCGAGCGAAGCCTCTCTGTGTGTATGTCTGCTTTCTTTGCCTCGTGCGTTAAATTGATCAAACTCCAGCAGAGCCAAGGCCTCAGACCACTTGGGAACAACAAGCTAACAGCTGCAGTGACAGCTCTATTAACGCTATTAAATCCAATAATAAAAGTCAAGATTTATTGATCTTATTGAACTAACCAGAGGAACATTTTGACAGTATCAACATGGGTATGTAATTTGCATTGGTTTTGCACTATTTATATCCTTGAACTCCAGTTTTAGTCGTATACAGTGGAGCCCCGCTTATTCGCCATTCGGTATTGATAGATTCACCTCCTCGCAGATTTTTCTGAATACCAAATTAATAAACAAAAACACAGCAATGCACATTTCTCCTGCGGATTCAGATGCAAAAAAAAAAAAAAAGAAAAATCTGGAAAAAAAAAAACAACTGCCCTTCTGAACAGTAAACAGTGAAGGCAAAAGAAAAGATCCAAAAGAAAAAAAAAATAATACACAATCCTGAAAGGGCAAAACAAAAACTAGAGGCTCAAACCACAAAAAATGAAATCTTCCTCATACAGTTTTTTGCCTAAACCAGTCTAACCAACATAGGAGTCAGAAAGAACAACGCTATTTGTTCCGTGGCCCACTGACGTAACAGAAGGACATTTTGAACCGAGACTGAGTGAAGAAGACCACGTTAATGGCCACCTGACCAAAGATTCAAGATTTTCGGTAATTAATGTCTTAACTCATTCATGCACGACGCTAATGACGCTAACGACGTCATGCCTTTGTGTTACGTGCTATGCCGTGACGTACAGTTTTACTTGTTCGTTTGGCATTTGCTGGTCAGGAGCGTTAAACCAGTATGGTACAGGCACTTCGAGGAAGAAACGAAAGATTTTACTTTATTTTTTGTCTTTACTTCAACTCAGAGAATATATTGTGGTTTTTTTTAGAATACAAAAACATTTTTTATTTGAAGTATGGTGCGCTCTAATAATTCTGACTTCGTAAAAGTCGCTTGAAATTTCTATATGACTCAATCCTCTAATTTGCATAATTGATAATAAGGTTCAGGCTGTAGTAGGAGAGAGGAATATCAACGTGCTAGAGGGGCTCGCTAAGCTAGCAAATTGTTTAAAATAACTTTATTGAAATGGTATTTTTATCTTCTGCTTTGTATTGTGAACTGGTGGTTTAAACACAATCCACGTTAGTCCTAAACTAATCTTAATTCATTAGAAGCTTTTTCCTCCTTATCCTAAATACACAAACTTGGGTTTTGAAATTACATATTCACACTGAACCGTAAAATTTCTATCCTGTTCCTTATTTTACTCTTGTATATTTTGGTGCTGACTAAATCAGAACATATTTTGCTACAAGCTAATCTTAATTTGCAAGAGGATAATTTGCCTTGTTACAAATTCGTCAAAGTAAGCCTGTTTTTTCGACAGGTTCGTTTTTCACTGCATCATTTTATTGGTCCTTTTTAGTTTTTATTATTCATTCATGTGTACTTACAGTAGCGTAGTCAAGTGTCACAGCTACCGGTCTGCGTATTGGTTCGCACACACATTGGTGTGTAAATGTGTGTGCGAACATAAAGGTTGGTATAAAGACTGATAATCCCACAATGAACTGCATTAGTCCACTATCAGTTTATAAAATAAGATTATCCTGTATTAGTCCCACAAGTGGGAAATTTAAGCAGAGATGAAAAAACAGCAGGATGCAAAAACAGTACAGTGTGGAAATCAACTCGAAATCTGAATTAGGAAATGTCAGTTTATATACAAAAAATACAATTGTACGGATATAAATACACACAAATATACATTTACAAACATGCACAAGCATACATATACACTGGCTAGTCACGGAAATGTAAATTAAATTTATTGTGATAAATGATATTATTGTTTCGAGACCTTTTTCAAGTAATCATAATGATAATGGCATAATGATGCAAGAACGCATTCTCAAAGATCAGTAAACTTTAAATTCTAACAAATATTTAACACTGGAGCTAGAAGATATCTTAAATAAAACAACAACAACAAATAGAATGAATTATGAAGTCTTAAAATAAGCCCCTAGTTGAGACCAAAGCACCAGTCTGAAGACTTTTGTCATCCAGTTTTTGGTAGTAAGAGAGAAAAGAGAAAAACAATAAATCATACAAATGGAAATTATTGAGCCTGTTTTAATTGATCAAGCAATTAATTGTTTTATTGCGATAAGCCTCCATATGTGTATATAGAGGCTTATCGCAATTCTTATCTTTACTTCTGCATGATTTATCCTCTATAGCCCCTTATTTTTTTAAGGACAATTTTGTTTACAGAGACTTCATAATTTATTCTATTTGTTGTTTTTGTTGTTTTGTTTACTGTATTTCAAATATCTTCCAGTTCCAGTGTTAAATGTTCATTAGAATTTAAAGTTGAACAAAAACAAAACAATAATGTCGTTTATCGCAATAACTTCGGGGACAATTTATCATTCAGCAAAATTTGTTATTGTGACAGGCCTAGTCAAAACCCATTGGTCCTGTCGAGATTAATCTTTTTCTTATCACTTTCTGT
>CAEGAE010054535.1:0-48553 GCA_903067095.1 Girardinus metallicus
AAGTTAATATAAGAATCTTCACAGGACCACTGAAAGAAGCACTGAGAAATACTTGTAGAGTCTACCATGAGAGTTAAATCATCCAGCGGCAAGTGGTTGCCTTGCAGCTCCTTAGATCCCCAAAGACTTGATGAAGCAAGCAATCTGCAGGTGTGTAGCCTGCACAGCGTGCCAGCTCGCTGCAGAGATCCTTTCTAGAAGGGAGACTCACACAAACACACAAATGCCAACATTCTGAACTACAAATCAGTTTGAGAATTTGTAAATCCAAATATTATCAGATGTAATTTGGGCACAGTGCTTTTCAAACTAGGTATTTGAACTGCTTAAGTCTTGGGTGTGAAAGTTTATTTTTAGCCTCTTACTCTACATTGTGTTGCCTTGCTATTGTACAGCTCCTGCTGTAGTCAGCTATGCCAAAACAGACTTGCTCTCTTCCTCTTCCAACCATCAATGCCTACACTATTGCAAAACTGAGAAACTGTCTGACTTTGCTCATAAACAGTCAACCATAAGTAGAATTTCCAGTCAGGACACTGTAAGAGCTGAGATGTTGTGCTGTTTGTAAACGGTGAAGTCTCACATCTCTTTTAATTCCAATAAAAAGACAGGTAAAATTTTGATTTCAAAAATTCTGAAGATATATTTTGTAACATCTGATGTTTTATATTTGTTCACGATGTGGCCCCTCATTTTCAGGACTCTGCTTAGCAAGAAACTCTCCACAAGTCAAGAGAATTACAACTTCTTTTTGATGAAAGCTTGAATAAGAAACAACACAAATAATGTGACATCATCTTAAATTGTGGGATGGAGATAAGTGATAAGATTTTTGGATGCAAAATTCATGAGATATGTTCCTTAACCTCCAGCCATAAGGAGACAAAGCCATTGAAAACGTACTTAAGAAGATGGTCCCAGCATCTTCTTAAGTTAATATAAGAATCTTCACAGGACCACTGAAAGAAGCACTGAGAAATACTTGTAGAGTCTACCATGAGAGTTAAATCATCCAGCGGCAAGTGGTTGCCTTGCAGCTCCTTAGATCCCCAAAGACTTGATGAAGCAAGCAATCTGCAGGTGTGTAGCCTGCACAGCGTGCCAGCTCGCTGCAGAGATCTTTTCTAGAAGGGAGACTCACACAAACACACAAATGCCAACATTCTGAACTACAAATCATTGGGCAATTTGTTCCAAAGTTGAAGGATCCCTCCAAAATCTACACAACACATATCAACATTGTAAGTTGTAAGTTGTTGTTCTCTTTACATAGTCCCTAAGACTTTTTCAAAAGAATATAAGGAACTTATTGAAAAGTTGACTTGTGCTTCGAGCATCACATTAAATATTAAAAGATAGTCTAGCATGAAAGGAGGAATATGGAAAGATAGTGGGGTCAGATGCCCCAAAGTCACTGAAGTATTGTCAAACTAGGTGGATCGAAAATATCCCCGCACTTGAATGGACTTTGGATGTCATACTGTACATATCTGCTTATGTACGTTCTGTAACTAAAAAAGTGTGTCCAAGTCCTAGCACCAAATAATTTGGTGTTGTCCAAGATATTGTCAAGACAGTGAAACAAAATTTTATTTTGTCAGTAAGTAGGGACAAACCCCTTCTTCTAAAAAATTACCAAACTGACAAACTAACGGTGCCTTTCTTGGCCAAATACCTTTACAAAGTACTGAAGAGCCTGATGCCCAGATTTATTAAATCAGGCATAATGCAGAAAGCAATGACACCTAAAAACTCTTTGATGTTGAGGTTAGTCATTCTTCCTGCCATCTTGGTTCCTCAGAGGTTGTCATAGACTTTGTTGCTGGAACAAGTGTGAGGGAGTTCTTGACTACAAAAGCAATCAGCCAGAAAAACCTCACTACCCTTCAAAAAACGAGTCAAAAGCTTGGTGAGAAATCCCTTGTGAAATATTCTCTTGTGCCTCATCTCTCCTTTCTGGACCCTCGGAATATGGCAGGTGAAAATCCAAGAGTTGGTAGGTCAAATTTTAAGGTCTTTATTAATCTTGTACATCTCCTTTGTCAATGAAAATGACGATGATGACCTGACTGGTCTGTACATCATTGATGAAGCTGCCCAGCCTCAGTGCTCGGTCTTATAAAATTTCAACCCATACAGAGAAACGCTAGATACATTTTGATGACAGGATGTCAAAACAGGAACCCTATAGTGAGCTGTGGATTCTTTGCCTTCAACTCCTTGGGATTTCATGAGGGCAAGCCTCTGTAGAACGAGGATTCTCAATCGACTATCAGATTAACTGATAGTCGACTATCGACTACTGGGTTTGATTGTTGAAAGCTAATAGGATTTATGCCGGTTCTGTCAGTTTTACCTGTTAAGGTAACCTGTTTCTGTACATCTCAGTTTACATCCTTAATGTATGTATTATGGACTAGTGATATGCAGATTGTCTTGTGGCTTGTGTGCAGATTGTCTTTATGCCATGTGCTTATAGCCGAAGCCCCCTGTCACATGCTTGTGTTAAAATAGAGAGATGTGACGTTTGAAACTTATCTTACAGCGCAAAGGAGGAAAATGGTGTTTAATTTAGGCGAGCTATCTACCGAAAAATTGACTGGTTTTTGTCAGTGGTTGGAGATCATTGTGGTTTTTGAGTAAGGTGTTTTTGCTGTGGACTGCAATCTCTGCATAATGGAGATGTTAAGAGGAGGAAGTTTTTGCCTGTTCAAGAGCACTTTGGTCAGATTTCTTCCTATAAGGTGTTTATCAAAACAGGACCTAGTTACACAAGCAATTTAGGCAATTACATCTTTACTTTCATCACAATCATTTTCATTGAGACTACCTCATGGACGCAGGCAGTAATTAACAGTTTGCTATGTTTAGTTTATTCTTCACAAGTTCATCATTTAATACAATTTAGACTTGTAGACTTGACAGATTTTTCTAGACATGTCAAGACGTCAATGCATTGTGTCAGGTGTGGGAACCTTGCTTATAGGAAAACACTTTTTGTGCAGCATTGCCAGTACCTTCTGTAGAGAAGTCTGTTAATGTCCAGATTTACCAAGTCTGGCTTTTTCTGGTGCGGAATTGTGATGAAGGTCTCACGTCAAGGACATAAAATTTGAATAAAATGACATGACCGCTCTGACTGCAGTCATTTTGAAAACTATTGGAAACATATTCAGTTTGGTTCTAGACATGGTAGTGCCACAAATCAGATTTGTTTTGGGTGAAAATTCCATATTGAGACATTCAAGCTGTGAAAAAGTTGGATTTGGGTCGCATTTGCCTGCCGTGTGACTGAGCCGTTTACTGCTACCTGTTTAAATTGATTGAAGGTGGAATGAGAACCAAAGGGAGAAGGCAGACCTTGGAGATGGCACCATTCTCGTCTGTCTGCACCAGGATGTTGTTGCACCAGAAGGTCCCGCAGCCTCGACCCCAACACACCCGACTCAGACCAAATCGCTTCACGGAGTACTGACAGGACAGAGAGGCCACACCCCCTTCTGTCACTTTGAAACAGGACACAGACATCAGCGGGCCACCTTAAGAACACAAAGATCAGAAGACAGATATTATATTTTCATACCTGTTTGTTAAGGAGACATGCAAGAGCAGACAGTTTATCAGATTTCAAGGTTTTATCAGGTGTTCAGTTATATTTATACCAGTGTGAAACCTGATTAATGTCTCTGGTAGCCTTCCTGTCATCCAGATCTCCTTTACAGTGAGCTAGCTGGTTTATTTTTAATCATGGGAAAGAGCTAAATTTTTTTGCATGGTTGTAGTCCTAAATTGAAGAAAAGCCAAAGACATCTGGTTTATCAGTGTGAATAGCCATGATTTATGTTCATCATTCTGAAGACATTAGTCTCCCTTTGAAGCTACTATGGCGTGAAGACTGCACTGCTGCAGTAATTCATGCTAAAGGAGACCCAATCATTCTATATGATACCATGATTTAGATCCTGGAAATACAGAGAACAATGAAGCGTTTGCTGAAACACAAATTAGCTGAACCCCCTGAGATACTACATTTAAAACATGACCGATGAAACAATTTACAGACAAGCAGAGCAGAGAGGTGGAAAACATCCTCAGAGATAATAAAAGCTTTAAGCAGATTCAAATGGACCAACATATTCAAAACTCAAAACATTGAAGCTGTTTATGAAACAAAGAGAAAACCTGATTTAGAGTGGAGGGTTGGTTCTGTTGGGACACCATTAGTGCCGGTCTCACCTGACAGGATGAAGATGAAGGTAATGAAGGGCAGAAGTGATGGATATGACGCTGCAGCCATCCTGTCAACCAAAGAGTGTTTTTGCTGCATGTTTGGATGAGAACTGAACAGTGAGACTCTGTGACGGAGGTTTGGGGGTCACTGAGGGAGGGGCGACACACACTGCGTCTGTTTGTGTCAGTTTGGCTGGATGATGACGATGTTTGTAGCCTCAAATTGAGAACAATGATGATTTTACTTTTGCCCCAAAAAAATTCTGATCATTCTACAGTTGGAAGATTTAACAGGGTTAATGTCATCCACCTGTTTGACTATTTAAAACATGGTATCTTTATTAAAATTAGACTTTAGTTTTTGAGGAATATGAGCTGATAATTATTTTTCCCCCTAGGTTTTCTTGGTTTTCTTAAATAGATAATGTTGGAAGGTATGTTTGAGATGAAAATTAAGCCAAACACAGATTTTAATGTCTACATCACTGAGGATGGCTGCAGCGTGTTTACAGTGAAGAAAACTGAAGACAGAAAGACTTTGTTTCACTGTAAGACACACACTGTGGAGACGTCGCAGTCACACAGAGGACTCCTTTATTCTCATTAGATGTTACCGTCAGATTCTTTCTCCTGAAACTGAGATGCTAAAAATCCTTTTTAAATCTGCTTTTAAACCTACTGTTTCTAGATAGGTTTAACAGAAATAATCATTGACGTTTAATAATGATTAACACAAAAGAAATCAAATGTGCCGCATCGCAGAAATCACTGAAAATCCAAGAAAACTCAAATAAGATGGAAGAAGTAACTTTGACGTGAATCTGAGGCAGGTGGAGGTGGTCAGGAGGAATCTAGTTACCTGGAAAACACTAGCAGTGGTTGTTTAGTTAGAAACAAGAGGCAATGAGGACATCTAGAGGTTGCAGCATGTCACTGCAAGCACCAACGTTGTCCAACCAGACCGTTAGTTCCTGAAACCACACAAAAAAGCCCCCAAATAAAAACACATCTAAGGTTAGTGCAACTCTCCTGGACGTCGCACAGGAAATACTAAGGACCCTGTCTCTTAGGACTGCGGGAACGTCTTTAAGAAATTAAAGTTTTTGCTCCTCAAACTGGGAAAATGATAAAACTGTTTGAATCTATAGCAGCTGCTACCAGTTCCTATACATAATGAAATAAAACATCATGTTTGATATATTTATTATATTCCACATATCACCATCAAATGATCATAACAGAAAAATGTAAAATATTTTCCATTTAAAACACATTTTATACTTAAAATGTTACAGCAGACATTAAAGTCACATAATCATTGAAGTTACACTGTTGCAATAAATATAGATAGGCAACGTCTCGGATACACTCATTATAAACCTTTCATAAAACATTAAAAGTACAGTTTAACCTCTTTCCCTAAATTAAAGCAGAAATTACTGTAAACCCTAAATCCATAAAATAGTAATGATTAGTAATAATAATAATTTTTTTTATGCTTCACTCAACCCAGAGCAGAAATTAGAAGACATTTACAATCCAGAGAAACTATTATTAGTTTATCCAGAGAAACTACTCACTACCTTAGATCAACATTTAGCCTTAAACTTTTAACATTAGAGCAAGACCTAAAGAAACTCCTGTTAGTTTGCAAAACTTGAACAGACTTAGAAAGTACCATCCATTTTTATCAGAACAAGAATCCAGAGAAACCCCTACTAGTTTATTCTTTTTAAACATGAGGAACCAATATGTAGTTTTATACTTTTATTTTCTGTTAGTTTATCCAGAGAAACTCCTATTAGTTCATAAATTGAACATTTTTGTTTTTCTTTTGCTTTGCTTTTCTTTGTATTTCCTCTAATTTATGTAAAGCACTTTGAATTGCCTTGTTGCTGAAAATGTTCTATATAAATAAAACTACCTAATGATCATTAAAAGATTAAAATATTTCAGATAATTAAAGATTCCTTCCTTTATATAAAGATTAAAATGCAATAAGAATTAGCTTTTTTAAGTGGATAGAACAGCAGCAGCACAGTTCAGGATCAGATTTTAATTAAAAGACAAGTTTAAACAACTGTAAATGATCTGTAAAATATAAAAATGTATTGACTGCAAGGACTGAGGAACATTTTCAGAAGTTATTGTTTGTGAGTTTCTGGGCCGTTTTTATATGAAGATTAAACCTGAACAGCACCAAGAAAGACACTGATCTGACGCATAGATTAAAACGTCATAACTATTAAACGTCTATAAGCCTGAGTTTGTTTCCTCCACAGGAACCATGCTCTGTTCCGGTTCGTCTGAATTCACCATGGTAGAACTTTACTCCAGAAAACGGGTCTGGTAGGGAGGCAGCACTGTTTCATTAACCAGGCTTATGTTAAAAATACCCACCATTAGTTGAACATGTTGGCCTAAATATGTTGTAATTTTTCTATTAACTTAAAAATGGCTGTTTGCAGTGGCGGTTTCTGATATGGGTAACATAGAAACCACCCAGGGCGGTATCTTGTGTGGAGTGGTATGAGCATTTTCCCTACACCCAAGTCCTCAAATGGTGAACAGATTGCTTTGAAATTATAATTTGCTGCACTTAAATTATTATTCAATTTAAATGTATTTTTTATATATTAACATAATCATTAAAAAATTAAATATTGGTGTCGGATCTGCAGTGATTTCGGTCAATGCAGCTCTTTAGCCCTGCTGCTGAGATAGAGGCTGAGCCTGGTCTGAGAGTTGTGTTTGTAGTGATTAGTGAAGTTAGGTGTTCCATAATAAAGATTATATGTAAAACATTCTAGCATTCAATCACTGCCTAAAAACTCATCTTCACCTCTCTCAGCACATTTGAAACCTTTTCACAATCTCTGTCCTCAAGACTGTTGTTGAAGACCAGGTATCTGTTGCCCACTTTCGTAGTTAGGAATTGCTGAACCTCTTGCATCATTTCCTGGATGTCAGGTTCTGTCTGATCCTGGTGGGTGAAGAGAATCATGGTGCGTCTTAATGCCTTGTTCTCAAATATTGATTCAAAGCGCTTTACAGTTTTTCTGATCAGATTTGCACTGATGTTCTTCAGCCCGATGACCAGTAGGAAGACATGAAGAGCGGGGCCAGAGCGTCTGATGTATTTTAGAGTGTCCTTTATGTCTTCTCCTCCTGGGGTGAATGCTGAGAACTTTGGAGTATTGATGATTTTCACCACCAAGTTGTCCACTTCCATCTCAACTGAATCTAATCCTGTGATGAGGAGAGTAACAGGATATTAATGGTAAACAGGATCACATTTTAACAATGGGAACTGAGCTCAGAAAAGGTCTGGGAGGAGGAATATAAAATAAGACTAAACAAACATGCAGTCATGGAGGAGAGCTGCTCTGTGAGACAGAAGCTCACCTGGGGACTGCAGCTCCAAGGAGGAACTTTGTGGAAAAGGTGAAGCTTGGTGTTAGTAAGCGTTTAGGCACCCCAGAAAGGTTGCCATGGGAGATTGAACTATTTCTCAAACATGCATGAAGGAATCAAGACAACACTCCAGATATACTTGAGTATACGCAAGTTCGATCTGAACATGCATGCTGGGTCTCAACATTTTCACCAAAAAAGTCCTGGGATGTTTATTGTTAATACTAAATGTCACTAAATTCAGTCTGACTTTAAATGTTCTCACTGGGGATATCGGCTGATTTTGTGAAACAGCCGATATTCACGAAATCAAATTGGATCAAAACTAGTTTTCATTAACCAGGCTTATCTTAAAAATACCCACCATTAGTTGAACATGTTGGCCTAAATATGTTGTATTTAGGCCAACTAAATACAACAGTTTTGATCAAACTATTTTTGATCAAAACTAGTTCTGATCCAATTTGACGAGTTCAAAAATACATTTAAAAAAAGGAAGAAGTAGCTAGATGACGGCTTTGCCTAATTTGGGTATTTGGTTATGTGATCCGGTCTGTATAGAAACTTGGTAGCAGGTCTTTGCATCCAGCCTCAAACTCTTTGTTAGGAACATCCACAACTTCAATTAAAATTTCTGAAACACTGAGATCTACCAGGTTGTTGCTGGTTGTTGTTAATTTCAGGTTTCAGGCACAAGTTGATCTGAACATGCATGTTGCATCTCATGATTATTTGTTGTTTTTCTGCTTTTCATGTTTTACTTCTTCAGTTGGTTCAATGTTCTCTTGTTAAGAACCTTGTTAGTCTGCATTGTTTCCTTGTAGAGTTTGTTTCTTTCTGGAGGAACATTATCTTTATTTCTTCTCAGCTAGGTGTAGCAGGTGCTGAACATCTGGCTTTTACATCATTTAATCATAAACCTTCAGATCTAGTATGTCAGAAGTTTCAGATTCTCTTGATAAATATTTTTTGTTTGGGATTTTTAAATACAGGAGTTTAATTTCAGCACAGTTACCTGAAGAATTAAAGGCTTGCGTCCCCCATAAGACGTTTCCAGTGGAGGTGGTTTCCTCTCCACAGCTCCCAGTAAGAACCAGTTTGAGTTCTGTAACTGCAACACAGTGTGTTAGATTGTGGTTTCACGTTTAATACAGTAATTTCTGATTCGCTTCCTGAAGTTAATAATCTTTTCGTTTCATTAAGTGGTCTTTACTGCCTGCAAGTGAAACTAGTAGTAATTGATATTGTTTTCAAACAAATAAGATCCTTAGAGGCCTGATTTTACACATTCTGACGGTCAGTTTGAATTTTACCAGGTCATCTTCATCACGACTAAATAAATGCTTTGAATGGCTGAAAAAAACTAATGAAATGCTTCTGAGTTTTGCATGTTTTGTTAAAAACTAAAAGATGTTTAGAGACGAGAGGAACTGTTGGATCGATGCTGTGTTGCATGAAGCCGGTGATGCAGAGTTCTTACGTGTCTTACCTGGGTAATGCATCTGAAGCGGACGCTCCACCTCCAGAGGACCCAGCCATTCTGGCCACAACTCCTTCACCAATTCATTAGCTTCATCAAGGTCTTGAAATTCTGAACGATATGGCACATCATCTTTCTCACAGTACGTGAGGAAATCTTCTGGTTTATTAAAATCAAGCTTCAGCACCTGATGAAAAGGAAGCAGTCCAACAAGATGAGCTTCTTACAGAACATGAGGAAAAGTTGAAGTTTATTTTTCAACAAAACCACAGATATCTGAATACCTCAAATCTTTTGTATTTAGGTCATGTTGCTTGTTGGACTGTAACTTAACCAACAGTCCACCAGCTGCTGGTTCAGTCAATGCTTGTCTCCCACCCTGACTACAGCCTAACTGGTCTACCTGCTGATGTTGTAAAACCTCTAGGGACAGTCCATGTCTGGTCTTAAATCAGTCTAAAATCCTTTTTGCACTGTAGAGCCTTGCAGTGGCCGGCCCAGTTGTATTCCGGCCTTAGTTGTGTTTGCATTCAGCAGTATCGCTTCAAAAGTGGGCTGGTTCTATCATATGAAGCATCATGCAATAGTTGCCAACACCAACTCTCTAGAAATTGCAGAACAGTTTTTCATTCCTTGTCTTATCCAACTCCTTTTGTACAGGCATGTCAGCGAGGAAGTTAAAGGGAAAGAAGCTTTATCTTTAGGCTGAATCCAGTCAGGCTTTTTGCTGCCAGTACTGATCCCGATCACCAATCACATGGATTGGCTGCTAGTTTTTTTTATGTAAGTATAAAAGTTAATGGCTATGTCATCTGCCAAAAGTAAGTATAAAATCACCTTAATTTAGACAAAAACATACAAAAAAATCTTGCAGGCACAATTCAGCAACTATTCAGTCAAAAGAATGCCTGAAACACCAGATATCAATAATATTTAATAGACTGAAAACAATAAGGCTCTCTACAGCCTAAATTATACAGAAAGTGTACTAAATCTCGCAACACTGCCATAAAGCAATTTATTTTAATGCAAGTTGCATTAAAATAAACAATCCTGTTACTAAATAAAAACTTCCAGAGAGCATGGCTAGCTGTTTTGTGCTGGCTCTGATTGGTTGTTTCTGACTGAGTGTAATTATGCAGAACACAAGGAGGAGGCAGAAGAGCTCAATGGTTTTTCACAGATTGTCTGTCTTATGTTGGGACATGGCAAAAGTTTTAATACATATGTAAAAAATATTTTATTTTTTAACTTATATACAGCTAGCACTACATGTTGGATACACTATGTATGTTAAAGCAGGTCAATAGCAAGTCAAACTAAATTTTCATGAGCCAGGAAACCGAGCGTCTTCTTGACAGCTTACATTTCTGTACAACTGTTTGGAAAGCTCAATGAAAGCATTGAGTGAAAAGCCATTGCTTTCGGAGGTGTAAGTAGAGATTTAAGACACAAGAGGTGAAGTTGGCACATAGATAAGCAGGCTTTCTCTGTAAAAACAGAGAAAACTGCTTCTGCTACCTATAATGCATTGCAACCTCAGAATTCCCCAACAAAATAAAATATAGAAAATATAGATGAACCAATACTAACTGTATAGAAGTTTTAAAACTAAATGACCATCTTTTTAAGCATGAATTATTATATAAATATTTTAATTTTTATCACTAAATTATTAAGAACAATTTCTAACTTCTAGCCTTGGGCAGAACAAGTTACATTGATTGATTCTGTCAGCTAAAAAGGTTTTTCCCCATTTGTTTTTCAGTTGTCACATGTGACAACCAACTCCTCAACCTTTTTGAGACCAGCAGCTGAACTGAGTCTAGTTTGCCAGCAGATTGGTGAGTGAGGGTACCTGTTCTTTCTCCACATGCAGGGCCAAAGCAACGTGGTCCCAAACGTAATACTGATACTGGTTCCACACAGATGTGGCTTCCATCCGATCTTCATCAAATTCATACCTGTGAAAATGTCAGTAAAGAAAATCATGGACAGAAACTACAGTACAGTTTGTCAATTTGGAGTCAAGTTGTCACTTCCTGCTTCCATCTCTTAGTCATGTCCTTAACTAATACAAATTTTGTGTTTCCATGGTAGCTAAATAGTAATTAAATTGGTTACACAGCAGTTCAGTGGGTGGATAGCAAAAAGGTCCTGGTTTGAATCCCAGTCTTAGTGGATTATGCGTGTTCTGTTGACTGGGTTCTCTCTGGGTATTCCAAAGGAAATAGTTAAATCTTATTTAAGGTGAAACACTGAGACAACCAAGAGTGAATCGAAATGCATTTTTATTATTTTATTCACTGGCTAGAGAGGAATGAAATGACCAATTGTGACTCTCGCTAATCGAGAGTGAGGAGAAGAGAGTACATTTCTTTTAATATTCACTAGCCCTCTACAAAGTTGCAATAGCACCCCCACCACATGTGCTTCCAGCATGAAAGATGCTTTATAAATAAAATTGATTGATTGAAATAAAACAAAGTTTTGTCATAACAGTACTCCAGTTTTCTCTTACCAAAGAAATGCAGCACTGAAGGAAGCGCTGATGTCAGTGATGCTGGTAATGATCCAAATTTATGTCTCCTCCAGGTGGAGGTCAGTGGTGATAACTTTACCTAACAGCCAAAGATAGGTGTCAGGCTAATATTATCTTGGCTCGAACAGCAGCTTATTAGGAGCTCCATTTGTAAAAACTAGCTACAATTAGCTTGGTTCTGCAGCTCAGATAGCGTTTCTCATTCAGTAGCAGTGAAAAGAAAACATGAGGCAGATTCAGCAGGAAATGTGATAATAATGCTTCTCAAGAGACAGATGCAGTGTGAAGAAGAAATGTATGGAGTACTGATCCTGCCAAAATATTTAAATAAATGGTTTGATAAAGTAATTAATGTGGCAAATATTGCATCCAAAAAATAACTTTCCTGAAATTATACTTTGTGACTATTATGATTTAGTTTTATATTTTATTTATCTTATTTTGTATTAGTTTACTGCTTATTTCTATTTGTTTCTTTTTTTTTATCACATTCTGTATTTGTTTAAAAAAAACTTCAGTGACTTTTTTTTATCATATTGGTGTATTTTCTCCTTTAGTGTTTACTCTTCACATTTTCTCCCCCCTGTCCTGGGGATTGATTCAACTGATATTAAACAGTATAATGATAATTTATTTACATCTTCTACATGTCAGGAGTTTCCAAAAATAAATGTATTTTAGTTAAATAAAAAAAAATGTTTGCACAAGCGCTAAGTATTTTTAGATGTGATATGTAACAGGCTTTTTATTTGTGAGGCATTTTCTAAATTGCTGAGATAAAAAAAATGGCTGATTTTAAGTGTAAAACTTTAAGGCAGAAAGTTTCTTTGTTCTTACCAGTGAGTCTCACACATGGCCTCTGACCTCCAGAGGAAGCGTCCATCTTTATAGACACAGATGGCGTTTGGGTCGTCTTTCAGTACAGGATATTCAGAAAACTTCTCATTTAAGTCTGGACTGTGAACCAGAACAGCATAAAGCACTTCCTGTTTATACAGATGAGTTTGGAAAACCCGCATGACCGGTTCAGCTCCATTACAAATCTGGAAAGGAATACCAATTTTTAACAGAACTCACCATTTATATAAATTATTAACTTTGTTTTTTATTTATACCAACACCTAAAAGTTATAAACCAAGATAAGCAATAACAGGCACAAAGATCAGGGGCAGGAAATGAGATGGAGGCTGTGCAGAGATGCCCCAGAGATGGTTCAACTCAAAACAGCAGAGTGGCTGGAATAGTGTGGAGGAAATAGGCTGGGTCTCGTATGCCCCTTTTCCACTGGCTCTACTTCAGCTGCTCGGCTTGGCTCTACTTTGGCGTGAACACGTTTCCACAGGCTCGGCTCGGTCTGTAGCAGGGTGACGCGTCCTGGTGGTGGAGGGTATAGCGCTTGCCTCCAGGCGGTGTGCTTCATTACTATGTGACTTAACACAAGTTGATGTTTTTCTGAGACAAAAGAAGAAGAAAGAGCTGAGCTATTGTTTTATATCCTGATTGATTTTTCTGAGATTTCAAGAAAATGTGCGGTGGGAGGAATGCTGCGATTGTGGCGAGGAGGACAGCTGATCTCTGCCTCCAGAGGGAGGAAAGCAGGTGTTATCTTCTGCTATGACTCATTCCTCACTATTCCATCGAACTGCAACTGAATATTGAAATCCGATGCAAAGAAAAGCTGCCATATTTGTTCGCCGCTTGCTTGTAGCTTCCATCACTTCCGTGTTGCAGCAAGTTTGAAATGTTGCGCCTTCGTTTTTCTTCTCTCTTTGCTGCTACATCTGATCACGCCCACGGCCAATCAGTAAACTGGAGCTAAGCTTGCATCACCCACGAAAGCAGGTCTGGCCGGCCTGGCCCTAATCTAAAGCAGGACCAGCCTTGAAAAAAGGCCGGTGGAAACACTCGCAAGGCTAATTGAGTAGAGCCGAGCCGGAACCATTAGAGCCAGTGGAAAAGGGGCAATAGGTAAAGTGAGATGTGTGACCAGAGGAGAGGTGTTACCTGGTGTCTGTAGGCCGTCAGCACCTCCTGCAGGGGGAAGGTGAAGCGGAAGGAGCCCAGCCGGGACGTCTCCTTGAAGGCTGGAGAAGTGGCAAATCTCCACAGGAAGTTCTGCTGCTCAGGAGCCACATTCTCCCGCTCTGAGTAACTCTTCTCTCGGAGCCTCGTCTCTGCGTTATTTATCTCATCTGGTCCCACAGCCAGACTCCACCATATCCGGGATTCTACATATGGCTTTCCGAAGCATCCGTCCTTCTTGATCTCACGTAGTGCCGATCCTGAAGTTTCATGTTTCAGACGACTCACGTAGAACTCTGGTTTAGGATATTTTGGAACGATTCTGCCCAGGTATTGTTCTGGAATTTTAGGTTTCCTTTTTAGGTTTTCCAACTTCAAATGCTGATATTTGAAATCCATGGTGCAGCGTGAAATGGATAGAATGAAAAACCAGACTATTTGTCAAGAATGTCAGGATCTACTTTCTCTGACCAGTTTCACCAGTTCAGACAGAACCCAGTGAGTCAATCAGCTCTGGCCTGCAGAATAAACAGAAGACCCTGAGTGTCTATTACAATAAATGATTATTAAAAAACGAGTGTAAGGAATAGCTGATAACCACACATCTCCTAGAGCAGCACCAAACAAAAGCTGGTGAGAAACATTGAGAATTTTTTTCCTTTCACTGCTCAGTTCTCACTCTTTTTGTGAGCCTCATAAATATAAGTGACACCTGTAAGAGAAGCAGCGTCAGGCTGATTAAAGATATTGTATTATACTAAATTATTATTATGGATATGTTTGTTTATAGTGTTTGGTTCATTTGTTTTTGTTAAAAATTAAAAGTTTTATTAAAGTATACAAAAGAAAAAATATCTGCTTCTGTAACAGAACACATACAAAAAAATTAAGGAAATATAATGCTTCTCATATAAGGAACATCGTATGCAAAAGGATTTATCATATAAAACATTATTATTTGCCAAGTTATGCTATAATATGGGGCTGCAGACAATGACTTCAGAGCAGCTTGGAAGTTGAAAGAGTTGACTCTGAAAAGAGCTGAAATTCCCATCCCCAGACGCTAGCGACAGAAAAAAGTGCTGCCAAACAGGAGACCAAAAGTGTGGGACCACTCTAAACTAAACAGAAAACATAGATCAGTACATGTAAGTTTAATAAACTGCGCTTGTCACAGCCTGATTAACTTCTGGCCCTTAGTTTCTTTCTTTGCTCACCAGGTGAGTTTCCTCCTCTTCTATTTAGACTTAAATAAGTAGATTAACATGTTCAGATTTTGCATTCTTGCTTAGTTTTCTCTGTGCCATATATCTACTGCAGGCTTATTAAAAATGTGCCGTAGAAGCCCAAACCAATACTCAGCCCCTTTCTGGTCAGGCTCTGCCTGTTGATCTTGGCTCTAGGAAATGTCCGCTAAAATCATGAAGCTCATATCTGTGATTATACAGAATCTGGCGAGTTAAATGTATGAGAAAATTGTACTCTCTGATAAGGAAGAGTAATGAAAAAAATAGAAATGTCTAATTCATAGGAAAGCTTTTTCATATTTCAAAACTAAAATATGAAAGGTATAATATCTGAGCCTGTTCTCCTTAAACAAGGAAACAAACAGGAACTTCAACAGGAGCTGCTGACCTCATAACCAAGATTCTGGGGAACTAATCTCCTTAACCCAGAATTTTGTTCTCAGACCTCAGTTACAGACTGCTGCTGTTTCCCCCACTGTACTGGTGACTGTCAAACTACAACAAGGGCAAAATGGAAAACAAATGTTTAAAATAAATCCCAAATCTTTGATAACAAGGTCCGAGTCACAGCAGGATGCTCAGGTTACTTACGTGTTCAGAGCTCAGAGGAAACTGAGAAAAGATGCTGCTGATGGTCAATCCAGTTCAGATCTGAGTCAGTCCGTCTGCTTGAGCTGCTTACAGGCTCTACGAGTCCAGTCAAACCTCCCCACCAAACGCTAAGCCCCTCCTCCGCCTTTTCAGTTTCATTTCTGAGGAAAACAAAACTCGTATGTAAGGGTTGGGAGAGGGCTCCTGGGTTGTCCAATGAGGACAGTTGTCTTGGTCACATGGTGGAGGAGGCTGGGCCATTCAACCATCACCTTGTGACTTATTTGTGAAGAAAAATGTAAGCTATATATATACTTAAAATATAAAGCTTACATTATTTTATTACCTAGCTTCAGTCTCCAATAAGCGTCCTACCAGATGCCTCTGCTGCTCTGTCTGAATGCAAGATTTGTGTCTGGAGGTGAGACGTCATGAGTGAATCAAGATACTGCTGTTGTACCTCAGCTTTTAAAGAAAAGTTCCTGGTATTTGGAGTTGAAATCTAAACGTCTCACACAAGCAGAACTTCTAAAGTATGGTTTGGAGCACAGAAGAAAAGTGGCACAATTCGATAAAATTAAAGTGAATGTTTATTTATCCTCTTAACAAATCAGAACCACACAGAGGCTGTTGGCAAAAGGCAAAGTTTATCTCCCTAAACATTAAATTAATTAAATGCAGTTTCATTCAGACATCAATGCACGACAAATGAAAACAGTAATTTTCACTCAACAAAACCCCTTCAGCTCTTTAACTTAAGTAGTTCCCCTGCAGTTTAATGGCTGGCACACAGAGCCAGCTTGGCCTTTGTCAAACTGCAGGCAGGCAAGTCCTGTTTGAAGAAAGCCAAACCCAGATTATCAGCACAAACATCTGGTGAGGCGTTGATGCTCAGGACTTCATTTTCAGCCAGCTGTCAAGAAAAGACACTCTGTACTTTCTTTATGGAAACTATAATTATATTTTTTATTTAAAACTCATTGGACACTGAGAGGGTTGCTGTATTATCAACATTTTAAGTTAATTTTATATCTTTAGCACCAAGCCAACCAATAGCTTGATCACACCAGAAAAATACCTTTCCTTAGTACAAACATATGACCAGTCTAAATGTTTCATAAAGACTGTTATAAATGCCATAGACCAGGTGTGGTGAACCAGTTCAGCCTTAAGTGCCAAATTAAACTCATCGTCACCATAAAGAGCCACACAGCAATTTTAAGATTAGCTTTGTACCACATTACCTGCTGAAACAAGCTTTAGTGGAATACCTGTTTAATTTTTTTACAGGTGTCGTCTTTAGGTTTGTTTTGTATTCTGTTATAGCTACTCAAAGCAACTCTTCACATGTGTGTCAGTGAAATCCAGGCAGTGAAAGTAGAACGTTTTTTTAAACAAGTAGGACAATTTTCTGGCATGACTCAGATTTGTATCTATAGGGGTATTATGGTGACCTCTACCATTTGCATATTTTACATGGTACTTTAAACATTATTTTTGGTGTAACATCCACCCAAGATCATCACTAGCTCTCTTTAAAACTTCCTGAATTCACCCCAGCTCAATAGTCATAAGGAGACATTTAATATTCAAGCATTAATACAAATTAAATCTCACTCAAAGGTTAAACACATCTGATGCACCATAATAAATAGCGTTATTAATTAAAACTCTCAGGGGAGTCTGTTTATTTCTGCTTTTTCTCACTTTTGTTCTGTTTTTTTCTGCAGTTGAAAAATCTCCGCCATTCTGTATTCCGCCTTGTGCACAATGTTGATTTTGTTTCCTCTTAGTAGCACCAGAACCTGCTGCACAAATTTTGACTCAGGTTCGCTTGTATCATGTTATGTGCGCAACAGCAACACATAACAGGATACAAGCTTGTTCAGCTTCACTTCCATGTCTGCGCCACAATTTGGAGCTTGGATGCAGCACAGAGTGCATCGATGTGAAATCATGCAGCCAATAGAAATTCACAGACCTGTTAAGGAAAGCTGTTATCATGGAAACAAATTTAAATCCTAGATGATTCAGCTCTCATCTCATCCTAGAACAACTCCACTACTGCAGACTTGTAGCACTAGCTTAACAGAATATTACCACCTGTACATTATGCACTTACACTGCTTGTGTAAGTGCATAATGTACTTTGTGGGAAAAAATTGTGGGAAATTTCAGCATTGCCACAGAATCACATTTGTTAAACACAAATTTTAGAAAAAGAAAAAAAAGACACAGGATCCGTCAAAGAGCCACATGCAACTGTCACAAGATGCCTGCTGCAGGAAGCTGCTCTTGGTACAAACAAGAGTTCACTTGGATGTTTTTTCAGCACTTGGAAATCTCTGTTGTTACTCGGTGTGGTAAATTTCTGCTGCAGTCCCTGAGAATGAATTATGTGCTGAAAAACCAGAAGTTTTATCAGGTGTTGAGGCAAAGATAACGCCAGTGAAGGTGCTTTTCCATCCCTGTAGGACACTTTCATGAAAACGCAAATGATCTGAGCCATTTCATCTCTACAACATTCCTTACTACTTTCTCCTGCTTCTTGATGGAGCTTCAAATACTGAAACCGTGTTTACACAAGTTTATTGTTCACCAGCATCTCCTTCACCTCAAACAGCAGATCCCAGACCTGCTGAACGTCTCTGTGATGCGGGTTGATATTGAAGACCAGAAATCTGTTGCCTACTTTCCTGAACAGTTGGTTTTCATTCTTCTTTAGCTGGCTCTGGATGTCTGGTTCTGTCTGGTTCTGGTGGGTGAACAGGATCATGGTGCGCCTCCAGACATTTTCTCCAAACATCTTTTCCATCTGCTTCACTGTTTCCTCTACATGCACAGTGAGGAACCCCAGTCTAAAGACCAGCAGGACTGCGTGGGGCGCCGGTGTCGACCGGTTGATGCACCTGAAGATCTCATTCCTCACCTCAGGGTCCGATGTTTCTGGGAGTGCTGGAGTGTCGATGACGGTCACCTCCCTGCTGAAGACGTTGCCTCTCTGCAGACAGCAGCGGCTTCTACCTGAGGATAGAAACCAGCTTTTATCCCTGAACATGATACAACTAGAGATAGTCAGATAATGTAGAGAATGTGAACAACAAGTCTTAGTGTAAAGTTTGCTCTGATCTCGGTTTACATCAGGCTAAGGTAAAACCAAATCTGTCAATAAAAGGAATATTTAGTTTTTATTTTGAGGCACAAATAAAAACACTGGATCAAAAATGGATCTGTAAGGAAATAAATTAGGTTTTGGTGCTGCTGCTATGTTTCCTGCTCCTCTGGGACATTCTTATCAAGTTTAATTATTAAATTATCGGTGAATGTTATCAACTTCCTCCAAGGGATGGTGAATCAGACTGTAAACACTGTAAAATAATTGACTCTGGGTTATAATCCTGACTACAGTTCTTCTCGGATCTCGTCAGAACCAGAAAACAGGAAGTTTGGGTCTTTGCCGTAGATGCAGTGGTGGGTAGGGAGACGGGTCTAGTGTTCTTGGTGGTGGAAGGAAGACAATGTAAAACTGGTGTAACATCATATTAGGACTAAGGTGGTTTACCAAAAGGTGGACTGGTCCTGAAGGCGTTTCTTCCCAGGATGGTGTTCCCACTAGAGCTCTTCCCAACTCCAGTCCACCCAATCAGAACCAGGCGCAGGTCTGAAACTGGAGCAGAGAGAACATGAAGTCCAGATCTGCAATCTAAAGATTATTAAAGATAAGTTACCATCACATTTTTAGATTCAGATTAATTCTGCAGCTGTTCTTGGATTGATTATTTTTCTTTATCGTTTATTTTTCTGTATCATGTCGGGTTTCCTTGTTCTACACTTTTGTTTCATTGTTAGTTGTAGATTTATCACTAACGTTTGGTCATGATTTATGTAAGGCACCAGCTTGAAAAAGCTTACTGGAAATTGCTTGTGAGGTAAACAACCCCGTGAGGAGTAGGTCTGTGACAAACAGAATAAAATGTCTTATGCATTCCTCTTGCTCCCATTTTAATTGCTAAATATTTGGAAGCGTGGTCAACATGTACTAAACAACTTTATTCATTTCCTTCGTCCACCAGTCTAGGGTTTTCTAAAACACTGTTTTCATGCAGACTTCATTAACAGTTAAAAACTTTACGGTTTTACAAAAAGAGATAGACATGACCCTAGCTTAGTTTAAGTCCATCCCAGGATGGAGTGTCGTTGGTCTACCTGATAAACTGTGCAGCAGTGAGCTCTCCTCCTCCAGAGGACCACTCCAGCCCGGCCACAGCCTCTTCACCATTGTTTTAGCATCATCAAAACTGACCGGTATGTGATCCTTTGGAAGGCAATTAATGTCATCTAGGAGACAGTACTTCAGGTTGTTTCTCAAGCGATCAGCATCAAACTTCAGCACCTGCAGATGGAAAAATTATGACAGAAACAATATTTTTCATGGAAAAGATGCTGATTAAATGATGCAATCAAAATTATACTGTTAACCAAAACATAACATTTTTGTCCTGATGCTCCTGAGATTTCTCATCTCCTGACATTAGGATAGAAATGGACTGGATTCATCAACACCATCTTCTAAAATGCTGACTCTGTTGAACACTCTGTTGTGTGATTGTTTTCTGGGTCCATCAGGTCTTTGGGATTCAGAAATAAATTTTAGATTATCAACATCCTCTCCCACAGTGGAAGAACTTGAGCATGTTGTTACAGATGGATTAGTTATAGCTTTATTGCTTGCAGACAGCATAAAAAAATCACTACAATGGTAAGATCAATAAATGGCACCACAGGGTGAGCAGGGAGGGTACCTGTGTCTTCCCAACATCCAGAGCAACAGCAACCTTGTCCCAAACATAACAGAGATCCTCAGCTACACCACAGGCCTCCAGCTGCTGGCTGTCAGATCTGCAGATCAACTTCAACCTGGAAGGAGGAGAAAACAAAGACGTTTACAGCTACAGACATGGCGAAAACTGAAACTCCAAAGAAAAAGGATCTGAGGTTTTCAGCAGGTTCTGAAAGGATTTCAGATTAAGCTTGGTCCAAACTGGGTCATTGACAGAACCATAATCCAAATATAGCAATAGATTTTGTGTGTCGCTACCCATTTACAAGAAACACTAGATTTAGAGCAGTGTGTACCTTCTTCCCACCACAGTTGTGTAAGTAGCTATTGTGTAAAAACAGTCCCACCTCTTACGAGGCAAAACCTTCATCAACCTGAGGAGGCTGAACCATTCCTGTTCGCTGCTCTTACCAGTGTTTCTCACACATGGCCTCTGTTCTCCAGATAAAATGTCCGTCTTTGTAAACACAGACAGCATCTGGGTCATCAGTCAGCAAAGGGTAGTGTGAGAAGTTCTGCTTAGCTGGACTGTGGACCAGAACAACATGCATCACTTCTTGTCTGTATAGGACAGTCTCGTAGACCCGCATGATGGGCTGAAAACCGGAGCAGAACTGAGAAGAAGAAAACAGCAGCTTTAGCCTAAGTAGATTATCAGAGTTTTTACTCTAAAACTGCAACATGACCAGAACAGGTTAAACATTACAACAAGAAACATCAACAACTCATCTGAATCGCAGCCGATTTAAATGCATTCAAAAAATGTGCATTTGTTGTAGTCGTCTCTACAAAATTAAAAGCATGTTCCGAATCTACCCGTCCAAAACAGCCTGACCTAGAATGCAGGGACGATGTCTTAAGATGGTGGATAGATGGATGTTCTAACCTTCATAATGATCAGGAAGTGATCTCCTAGTGTTGCACCTAGGTCAATAACAGGGAGATCTCAGAGCCATCTAGACCTGCTTGTCCTAACAGGGTCCCTGGTACCTATCTCCCGCTGTCATTAAGGCAGAGGCAGGGATCCAACCTGGACAGCTATCATAAGACATCAGAGACACACAGGACAAACATGGAGACATTCATACCCAAGGACAATCTAGAGAAACTAGTTATCAGTTTTGATTTTGGACTGTGTGAGAAAGCTGGAGTATCTGGAGAAAAATCACACATGCACAGGGAGAGCATGCAAACTTCTTGCATGTTGGAACAAGACAACACTGTTTACGGTGGTTGACTTGTTGCAATCTGGAATCATCAAGTTTGGCAATGTCCATGTAGTTGACACCTGCAAATGCTGCTGAGCAAACACTGAAGACTTGTCCTGGACTGGACAGGACTGACTTTATCTCCCATATGAGTGAAATTGTTTTGCAGTGTCATGTTTTCCTGAAAATCCTGGCGTCTCTTTCTTTGGAAAACCACCAAATAATATTTTCTTTTTATCCTCTTAAACTAAGACCTGCAGTTGCAGTAAAACTAGATCTTTATTTTGACCTGTGGAGAGGTGTTACCTGGTCTCTGTAGGCTGTCAGCACCTCCTGCAGGGGGAAGGTGAAGCGGTATGGGCCCAGCCGGGACGTCTCCTTGAAGGCTGGAGACGTGGCAAACCTCCACAGGAAGCTCTGCTGCTGAGGATCTTCGCCCTCCATCCAGTCTGGGAATGTCTTCTCCAGGAGTCTCGTCTCTGCGTCCTTCATCTGGTCTGGTCCCACAGCCAGACTCCACCATATCCAAGGTCCTCCATATGGATTCCTGAAGCCCCCATCCTTCTTGATCCCACATAGCCCTGATCCTGTAGTTTCATGTTTCAGAAGACTCACGTGGAACTCTGGTTTGGGATATTCTGGGATGTTTTCAGTCCGAAGGTATCTGTTTTTCAAACCAAACCTTTCAGCTTCCAATTTCAGTTCTGTTAGCTTCAGGTGTCGCCGCTTAACAAAATGTTCAGTGTATCCTCTCCTGTTTATTCGTTTCTGCATTGTTCAATCCTGCAAAATGTAGATCGAAGGAGTCCTTTTATACTAAAACGTTTCAGACAGAATGTATTTGTTCTGTTTGACAGCCTCACACAGCACAAACGGCTCTGCTGTTATCTGCAGCAGACAGTAAAACTGTCAGGGCGTCTCTTTACAAACTGTCAGACTCTACGTCCTGTGACTGGAGCTACATAATCATTAATGATTCCTTTGTACAAGGGAGACATCTGAGAGGAGCAGTTCTCCAGACTGAACTGTTCTGATCCAACTTCCATTTCTTTAAATTCTCCTTTCAATGAGCGGGAGGTTCTCCTGACCTTTGAACTTGATCACCAGTTCTCCATATGTTGTGAAGGTTTTTCAGTCTCTCTCCAGACACTGACTGCTTTCTCGCTCACACTCAGTCCTCTCCTTGTTCCAGACCACCTTAAGAAACGTTTCTCAAAACCAGGAAGGAAGGAAAGGCTGCTGCATTTCACGCAGTACAGAATGTTATGACAGAGTGCATGATGGGAAGTGTAGTATCAGTGGAGGTCTCAGGCTCAGCTGACTAACTTGGCTGTCTTTTGGGACTTTGTTTTGTCACAACCAATCCTCACAGCTGTTAATCCTCACAGCCAAGTCTTTCTTCTGCAGCCAGATCTCGATTTCAGTTTCAGCCGTCCTGCTTGTGTCTGTCTCCAGCAGTCATTGGGTGAGAGGCAGAGCCTGCCCTGGACAGGACTACACTCCATCATAGGACAGCTTAGAGACATTCAGCCTCGGAGACACAGACCTAGAGACAAGAGTCTTGTTTTTACTGTGTGGGAGCAAGATGGAGACCCCAAAGGGAGCCCACACATGCACAGGGAGAACATGCAGAGAGCAGTGTTACCAGCTGCACCACCAGTTTTTGTGAAAATATGTCAGACATTACCAACATATTTAAATATTGACCAACCTGCATCTCCTCTAATCTTCTTAATAAATCAGCTTTAGTTAACAATATAAACTTATCATTTCTGTTATGTCAGGTCATTATTTATTTCTGAGCTAGGTAACACCTCTTGGTAGAAAATGTT
This sequence comes from Girardinus metallicus, assembly GCA_903067095.1. Classification (NCBI taxonomy): domain Eukaryota; kingdom Metazoa; phylum Chordata; class Actinopteri; order Cyprinodontiformes; family Poeciliidae; genus Girardinus; species Girardinus metallicus. Next base: position 23,408 of record CAEGAE010054535.1, read on the forward strand.
GTGCACTTATAATGAAGACACAATCCACTTTTATTAGCAATGAACACACATATCAGATTACAATTCACCATAAATCTGTTCTTTAAAAGAAAAGAAAAGTTGGTCTCCAAGCCTATCAAAGCTCCTACAGTCATCATCACTATTACTGTCAGGAATATCTCTGTCCTCTTTAGAGGCTGGAACCATAACAGCAGCAGCTGTACATTTTATTGTCTATAAAATGCTTATCTACCATGTTTAAAGATAAGCAAATGTCAGCGGTCACTCCGACACCCATGATAGAATAGAAATCTGCAGCAGGTGAGGAGAATGTCCTTCATGTTTCAGAAATGTCCTCCAACGTTTGTAGTTCAAAAGGTTTTCACAAACACTCAGAAAACTGAAGCTTGTAACTGTCTCCGTTACTCAGAGCTTTTTATCTGCAGATTAAAGTTTTTAAAATGATTCTGCTGAACCAAAATTAAAAAACCTAATCTGATTTTCACTGGTTTATTTCCAATACATTTTTTAGTTTGGTTCTCATCGTCTTTTGATAGATCATCATGATTATAAAACATGTTTTCTTCTCAGGGTAGTGGGGAAGAAATTTGATGTCAGTGTTTCTTATGAATGTATTAATTTTTTGTCTATAAACTCACAGCCATTAATAGTCAGAGATCATTCTTTGAGTAACATCTGAATGTGTAATCAATTCTTTAATTAGCTGAATCATAGCAGGAGGAGGAATTGGCTTTTAGACTGTTAAATTGACTGTAGGTACATCTTAAAGTGTATTTTTCATCAGACAATAAAAAGTTGCCTTTGGAAGTATGGCAGTGTTCACAGAGCAAGCTGTGACTGTCACAATAAAAATCAGTTTTCAACTGTAAAGTTTTGAAATAATTTTTGTTTCACTGAACATGTGTGAATATGATCAAATTTTTATCTGCATTATTCAACAAGTAGTCCAGTTTTTCCTGCAATGATTTAGTAAAGCAGAAATACCTTTACTCTACATTTAAAATAGATTTTTTTTTTGTTGTACTTTTTAGCAGCACAAATGCAAAACAGTGGTCACTGTTTGGATGTCGAAGTTACAACACAGGGGCATACTGTTTTCTAATTTTTGCACACTTGTAACCTGTGCAATCGAACCCTGAAGTTTCCTTTGACTGAGTCCACACTTCATAGAGGAAGTAGAGGCAAGTATTGGGACCAGGCCTGATCAGGGACTGGGCCTGAAGCAGGGCAAGTACTGGGACCGGGCCTGAAGGTAGAGAAGTGCTTTTGGGTTCTCTGGACTTCATAAAGCACTTTGCAAGTACAGGCTTTTTACCATTTACCTGGACTGATCCGATTCAAGTTATTTCAGTGACTATTGTGGGTTTTTGGCAGTGATGTGCAATGAGGTTCATAGCTGGTGACTTAGTCATAATCAGATATACAAATTTAGACCACCTCCATGTTATTGTTTACATAAGGAAATTTTCTGCATACAGACAACGCTGGAGGGCAAAAAGACAATTCCTTTACATACCATCCATAGCCGGGCTGCCGCGGTAGAATAATTCTGCTAACTCAATGAAATTTGGAAATTTAAGTATCATTAATTTCGTGCTGTGCTCCACATCAAAGGGAGAAACCATTAAAGTACAACTCAAAACCACGTCTTTCTCGCTCTCTGTATCAGCGCAGCTACGCGCAGGCTCGTTGCCATAGCAACTAAGAACAACGCCACGAAAAAACAAAAAAAAACACTCAAACATATCCCACACGTAGAGCAGAACATTCAGTCTGTCGCAGCAGTATGGTTTTAGGCTTAATGTCTATTTTGCGATTATTAATAAGTGATTGCTGTGGTAAGAGGAGAAAACCATGAATATATCGCTGCACTTGACTGTATGGCTAGCCCTATGGCTAGTTCTATGGCTAACTCTATGGCTGGCTCTATGGCTAGCTCTATGGCTAGCCCTATGGCTAGCCCTATGGCTAGCTCTATGGCTAGCTCTATGGCTAGTTCTATGGCTAACTCTATGGCTGGCTCTATGGCTAGCTCTATGGCTAGCTCTATGGCTAGCTCTATGGCTAGCTCGCTGTTACTGTCTCTTACTCTGCAGTTGTGGAGTCACAATGTCTGGGATCATGAGCGCCCCCTGCCATGAGGCAGGAGAACTGCCTGCCTCACCTCGAATCTGTTCTCTGCTGTTCTGATCACTTCTCCTCAGCACAAGAAACACGTTACACACACAGTTGGTGACGAAAACACTGCACATTATATACATGAGCTAAATTATGGAAAAGCAGTTCATACATTAAATGTTTTTTAATTATTTTATTGGCGGCATACAGACAGGAGGAACCTGCTCCCATAGAATGACAGCCAGCGTAGTTAGCGAGACGTTGATCAATCCCAGGTGAGGCTCAGCTCGCTGCTGCCTCACCAGCTGCTCTTAAGAGCATTTCAATGGGAAAATGTGAAAATTCAATGATTTTGGAGAAAAAAATTATCAGAATTGGTTGAGCTAAATGAAAAATAGGTACTTTATAGTACAAACCAGAGGGTGAAAATAGCAATATAAATTATTTTATCATATTTTTCCATGATGACAGGTGAGGCTCTGCCTCACTTGCCTCCCCTGACCGCACGTCACTGGTTTTTGGTTTCTAATAGAGGGGAGCCAACAGTGAAGTACATTCTTTAAATTCAGGTCCAAAAACTGGGAAGGCTCAGTAAAATAAAAATGACTGAAATTTACCACATTTTCTGATCAGTAAGAGTTATGGATGTTATAATATAGACTCGTGTAGAGGTACTAACCCAGTGTTTGTCTTTGAGTTAATTCAAGATGATGATGGTCAAAGATAAGATAAGGATGACTGACAGGAACTTCTGAATCTCATGTTAGAAGCGAGAAGTTTCCAGTTGGAGGCAGTCAGCACGTTCCTGTATCCCTGCAGTTTTTTCTATGCTTTGGCATCAATGATTGGATTAAATTTACTGAAAGGAAAATGACCAAACGTCGGATGTTCTTCAGGTGATAAAACATCCTTTAAACTCTGAAAACGGATTTGAGGTTTTGACCTGATCTGAAGGCTTTCTGCTTTAAAGTCTACTTGAGTTCACTGAGCAGCTGGGTGACCTTGTGCAGCAGATCCCAGACCTGCTGGGGATCCGTGTGGTCGGGTTTGTTGTTCAGGACCTGATCTGTCTCAACTCCATTAAACCACAGCTTCTCCAGCTTAACTCTGCACTGCTTCAGATGCCTCTGGATGTCTGGTTCTCCCTGGTTCTGGTGGGTGAACAGGATCATGGTGCGCCTCCAGACATTTTCTCCAAACATCTTTTCCATCTGCTTCACTGTTTCCTCTACATGCACAGTGAGGAACCCCAGTCTAAAGACCAGCAGGACTGCGTGGGGCGCCGGTGTCGACCGGTTGATGCACCTGAAGATCTCATTCCTCACCTCAGGGTCCGATGTTTCTGGGAGTGCTGGAGTGTCGATGACGGTCACCTCCCTGCTGAAGACGTTGCCTCTCTGCAGACAGCAGAGGCTTCTACCTGAGGATAGAAACCGGACCACCAGCTCACAGTCGGACTTTAAACTGGACACTACAGAAAATGGCTGAATTATCAGCTGACCCAACAACAGTTGAAGACACTCAGAAACTTTTTATTGATCTGTAGATCAGTAAAATCTACAAATCAATAAAATTATTTATATCTGATAATCATCTGAATAATTAGATGGAAGTTTACATCCGTGTTTAGTGGAATTACTTTTAAACTGTCTCAAGTCCAATGTTCTGGTTCTCCTTCCAGAAATTTCACATCATAGTTGACTGGAGTTCTGGCCCATTTACATAATGTTCCTTCTTCATGTTGAGATCTGCGTAATGAAGTGCACCAGTCCCTCCTGCAGAAGAATGACTGATTCTGATCTAGGACGATGTTCTTGGGCCTGGAAGCCTCCCGATATGACGATGGCCACATTGGGCCTTCGTCTCATTCTGAGCTAAAATATTATTTTATCATCTTAAGTGAAATTTTCCCAACAATGATCTAAGCTTTTATGTTTCCTGTTCATCTGAGTTCAAATTAACCTCGGTATAGCACCATCATTTATTTACTGTATCAATTATCTGACATAAAATCTTCTTAGTGTTAAAAATGCTGCTGCTGCTAATTGGGTGAGTTGAACCAGATTCTATAGTTTTTAAATTATTGAACTAAACAAAGTCTAAGTAATCTGCTCGGTGTTGCACGATGGTGCAGCTGGTAGCCCTGCAGCGAGAAGGTCCTGGGTTTGAAGTTGCATGTTCTCCCTGTGGATAGATAGGTTCTCTCTGGGTACTCTGGCTTGACTGCTGGGTTAGTTGGTCTCTAAATGTCCCTCAGGTGTGAAAACCTTTTGGTTCTGTGTGTCTCTGTTGCTAGGATACATGGATAAGAAAACTCTTCCTGGTTGGTGACTTTGTGAAGTTGTCAGGGTTTTTGCAGAACAGATGTTAGTGAAGATGACTGGTTCCTGTAAGCTGCCAGGAGCGGGGCTACCTGAAGGTGGACTGGCTGCAGACCTGCTGGTCCTGAAGGCGTTTTTTCCCAGGATGGTGTTCCCACTGGAGCTCTTCCCAACTCCAGCCCACCCAACCAGAACCAGCTTGATGTCTAAAACTGGAACAGAGGGAACATGAAGTCCAGACCTAACAGGGGAGGTGGAGGCAGAGCCGTTCATCCATCACATTTAAGACGTAAACAGGTTGCATCATTAAAGCAGAAACAGGTCTCCGTGTTTTATTAATTTAGCTTTTAATGTTTCAGTCTGAGTGAATAAAAAACTAAACTGCTGGAGTAACTAGACGGTCCAACCTGTTAAGCTCTGCTTCAGGGAGCGCTCCACCTGCAGAGGGCCGCTCCAGCCCAGCCACAGGCTCCTCACTGCCGCTTTAGCCTCTTCAAAATCCTCTGGGGTTTCACTGGCTGCACCATAGTTCACTGCATCCAGCTGACAGAACCCCAGCTTGTCTCTCAGCTGATCAGCAGTAAACTTTAAGACCTGCAACATGAAAAAGGAGGAAGAAACTTTTGCTTCGTCATCCATCCATTAGTCTCAACATAAAGCTTCTACATGTTTGGTTGTTTCAGAGCCTCTGCTGCTTCAAAATAAGAGCATGTCGAACTTTATTCAACTAAAAGTTTACAAAACAGCTAAGTAAGTCAGCACACCAGAATTTATCCAGAACAATTAGTTGAGGCGAAACTAAGTGCTCTCAGTGTTTTCAAAGTTAGCAAAAATGCAAAAGTGCTAAATGAAAAATTAGCCTTGCTATGTTAGCGACACTGTTCCCACCACTGGCAGGGAACAATTTTAATGATGATATTTAAAAAATCAAACTAGAAATACGTTTTGATTGATATGGTGAATGAAGGTTCTCCACAGGGTGGAACCCAGATAGAACTGGGTTTACTGGGTCTAAGCCAGAACCAGTCAGAAGGTGCACAGCTGGTTTCATTCTAGGAACAGACTGAAGGCAGCAGCTGTTGGTACCAACCTGGTTCTGACCCACATGGAGGGCGACAGCAACATGATCCCAAACGTAGAACTGAGGTGAGGAGACACTCCAGGCTTCCAGCTAATTGGTTCTCTGCTGGTAGATCAGCTCGTACCTGACAGGAAGAGATGAGGACGCCGTCTATCAGAACATTGCTGTTTCCATGACAATAGGCGGATCTCCTGTTAGCTGTTAGGATTGGTTACCGTGAGTCTCACACATGGCCTCTGGTCTCCACAAGAAACGTCCGTCTTTGTAAACACACACGGCATCCAGAGCGTCATTCAGGGGGGGGTACTGGGAGAACTGCCTCTCATTGGCTGGACTGTGGACCAGAACCACGTGCATCACTTCCGTTGAGTACAGCACAGTTCTGTACGTCCGCATGATGGGTGGGGCTCCAGAGCAAAACTGAAGGAAACACAAACAGACAATTTAGAAGCAATTGGACATTCTAGGACAGTTCTGGACAGCCGGACCTGTGTTTGCAGAAAGAGCGGGAAAAATGGATGCCTGGAAATATGTACGGACCCATACATCTGTACGTACGTACATACTGGTATAGCACTTTATCGAGTCCACGGGACCCCAAACTCTTCACACTACATTCAGTCAGTTCAGTAGCTTTTCACACTGATGGTGAACAGTTACAGGACAGTAGCCACAGCTGCCCCATGGCAGCCTGACAGACACAAGGCTGCCGTGCGCCACAGCACCCTCTGACCTCTGGCAGCAGGCAGGGTGGGTGAAGTGTCTGCCCAAGGACACAACGACTTAGGGGAGCGAACCAGACGACTGCAGAGCGATCCACGCAATCCCAAACTGATGGAACTATGCCACCATAGTCCCACCAGTTTATCCATTCATTCATCCATCTGTTTATTCATTCCTTCAATTGTTCATCCACCCATCCATACATCCATCTGTACATCTATCTGTGGACGGTGAAGTTGTGAGTTTGACTCCTGCTCCCTTCTCCCAATCCCACATTGAGGTTTCCTCCATCAGGTCCTTGACCTCAGCAGAGATTCTTGGTGTGACCTGTGGAGAGGTGTTACCTGGTCTCTGTAGGCCGTCAGCACCTCCTGCAGGGGGAAGGTGAAGCGGTATGAGCCCAGCCGGGACGTCTCCTTGAAGGCTGGAGACGTGGCAAACCTCCACAGGAAGCTCTGCTGCTCAGGATCTTTGCCCTCGGTCCAGTCTGGGAACGTCTTCTCCAGGAGCCTCGTCTCTGCGTCCTTCATCTGGTCTGGTCCCACAGCCAGACTCCACCATATCAGGGATTTTCCATATGGATTCCTGAAGCCCCCATCCTTCTTGATCCCACATAGCCCTGATCCTGTAGTTTCATGTTTCAGAAGACTCACGTGGAACTCTGGTTTGGGATATTCTGGGATGTTTGTTTTGTTCAGATATCTGTTTTCCACACCTGCATCTAGAGCTTCTGTTTTTAGATCTTTGAGCTTCAAGTGCTGCCGTTCAATAAAATGCTCATTAAATCCTCTCCTGTTCCTTTCTGTCTGCATGATCCAACCCAACACTGAGCAGGACTTCTTGAGCAGAAGCCGGTTCTCTTCTCTCTGGATCCAGCCTGCAAAACACCTTCAGTCAGTCCTTGAGACTAAAACATGTTTCTCTACGTGACTCCCTGAGATTTGTTTAGTTTTTGTTACGTCCGGTTTTAATCAAAGTGTTGTCCATGTGGAAAGACAAATAGCTGACTTATTAAAGTGGAGGATAATGCGCCCTCTTCTGGACAGATCCAGTACTTCCCCTCTGTGTGCCAGAACCACCAGTTAGTTTGGACCGCCTCTATTAAGCTAAACTGGAACAATAAAGTAAATAAATTGAAACTGAAAAATATTTTTATGCTAAACTAAGAATTGAAAAAAAATAAGAAAAAAAGAATTGAAAATGAAAAATATAAAAAGTAATGTAAAATTTATAAAGATTTGAAACTGAAACTGAATTTCTAAACTGAAAAAATATTTGTAAACCAAAAAATTGAAACATTTATGCAACCTTTATGGCCCCAGTGTAGATCCAAACGCCTCCAGTTTCAGATAAACATCGGGACAGTTATAGATAATAATAACTGACGAAATTCATGAAATAAACAAGAAGTAAAATATAATCTATGAAGTTTCATTGAATAATAATAACAGATATTAAAACCTCTTCAAGAAGTAACACTGTAGTAAAAGTGTAATAAAACCAACTATCGCTGGCTCAGATGGTTAATCATCCACCAGCAGAGGCTCGTTAACATGACAGGAGCAGCAAGTTAATGAGCCTCGGTGGGTTTCAAACCTGCAACCAACTGGATCTGGCCCACAGGTGAGCTTGCCTGCAGAAACTTCAGCTCCACGGGTTCTGGAGAACTTTTTGCTCCTCGCTGCCGCCTCTGAGGATCAGCTGGTTCTCTACGTAAAGCGGACGTCACACATACCAAACTTCCACGTACACTCGTAGTGGCATCTCCACCCATCAGATCATGACTCCTCCGTTGTGCTTCGGTTTATTGGGAAACTTCTCCAGATATTAAGATTTAACGACCAGAAGGTTCCAGAATGAGAACTGGACCGGACCGAACTGTTCCCATGTAGAAACTAAGAAACTTCCGTCCTATAATTAACTTTATTTGCTTTGTTTGTCATGTAGTTCACACGCTTTACCAGTTGGTGGCGGTAATGCTTCCTTCAGTTATTTGCCAACCGCCAATACGATAAAGAAGAAGAACGAGACAATCGGAAATCAGTTCACGTAGCTCACGAAAGAAAGCAGAGCTGTTTGTTTGGGTCAGAACCATTAACCTTTGACCCATAGAAGAACCTACAGCGTCTCAGTGACTCTGGGCGGATCAGAAGGACCTTAGAGTTGAGAGTTCAATCACCGAGGAGTCGCTGAGCAACTCAAACTGGACCAAAGTTTAGAGCTAACTTTAGCCGCGGAGCTAATCTGGGCTAACGAGGGATCAATGGGAACGAGGCGGAGCAGCTGACCGAACCGGGCAGGACCGGACCGGACAAGACCGGATCGGATCCCTGTGAAGGTCAGACCTGTTGAAAGCGGACCGGAGAACCGATGATCGGCTGCTGACGTCAGCACAGTACACACCTGGACAGGTAACGCTGGAGTCAGAACAGCAGCAGCCGTAACCGTAGGTTACAAACATGTTCGGTAAAGTTCTGTTCATCTGGACGAGTTAAAAGTTACTCAGAACGGAAAGGTTCTGACCAAAAATCATAAAAACACTCAGTTTCATAACTATCAATAGATGACGTCAGGAAAGGTTTAACAGGTGAGTTTTGGAGTTAAAACATTTCAGAAACACCTTCAGGTAAATTATGATTAACTAAAATCATAGGAATAATATTTAGATCTGAACTATTTATTCACATATTATAAAGTTTTTACACCCACACAGATTTATTCTTAAGTTACACTCCAGAAAATACATTTTCAAATAATTTACTAGTTTTCTCAAAAATAATTGATGCAGACCAACATTAAGCCATGAGCCAGCTGTGATTAAGCCCATGTCGTTAACTAAACAGAACCCGTCTCTCAACACGAAGTAGGCTAAACAAAAAAATTATTCAGCTGTATCTATCAGTCTGGAAAGAGCTGTAGAACCAGTTGTGTAGTCAAAGTTCAGACTTAAATCTGACTTAAAACCCTACAAGGAGTCTGAATCAAATCAGTTCAGTAAGTCAGAGGGTCAAAGGTCATTCACAGTCAGCTTGTAGGTTCAGGGGTTGATTTCTTCTTCATATACACACATTTTTAACATAATGAATGAAATCTGATTTAAAACTTTTTTGTTTTAGTTTTATGATCTCAAATGTTTAAAAAAATCCAACAGGGGTTGTGAATACTTTCCAGTGCTCCGGAACCAGAACCTCAGCAAATGAGGTTCTGTTTGCATCATCGGAACAATCAGCCAATCACAGCTCCTGGTCATTCAGGAAGTTTGAGCTGGCTGATTATCAGAACCTGAACGGGTCAGGGGAGTTCCAGAACATCGGCTCTGGTTCTGGTCCTGACCTGAACTGGTTCTAAATCCTGTCTGGTTCTGGTTCTGAATGTGTGTTTGTGCTGTTTCTAACCCTGCGGTCCGAAGGTTCTGAAGGAGACATGAAGTGAGTTTTGATGAATGTTTGCGGTAGAAACCCGGTGGTTCTGTGTTAGGTGTAGAGCTGGTACTGATCCGTTCCTTATAGTCAGTGCAATTGACCCGTATAGAAGAACCCTCTGGGGGACGGGTTGGTCCAATCCAGGACATCTGAGCTGGTTCTGCTTCCTGCGATTGGGTCGGGTTCTGGAACTCATGTCTGGTTCTGTGTTTGATCCAGGATGCTCCAGGGCCTGTTGAGCAACCTGGACCGGGACCGGCCTCTGATCCGGGTCCAGTTCACCAGCTTCGCCGTGACAACGGTTCTGCTGCCTCTGTCGGGCCTGCTGGGCTGCCTGCTCATCTCGCTGATGTACCACTACGAGGAATCCACCTACACACACTGCCAGGTGAGCCGGGCTGGTTCTGATCCGGTCCAACCCAGATCACCGGATCAGACCTTCAACTGGAAACATTTACATCTGTGATCCAGTTGGATCCCCTAACTGGTTCCAGAACCATCTAGAAGGTTCTGGAATCCAGAGAACCTCAGTAGAACCAGGATCCACACTTGGACCAGAAGCATCATCACATCTCCATTACGTTCTGACTCATTGAGGCTAAACGCTAGCTAGCTTCTAATAAACACTAGCTAATAAACACTAGCTAAGAATAAACTAGCTAAGAATAAACACTAGCTGGGTTAGGAATGTGCTATTTAACAGAAGTTCATGCTAAAGCACTAAACCAACATGGTGTTTAGCAAAAGCTAATGCTGAAGCGGTACATCAACCTGCTATTTGAAGGTTATTCAGTGGCCTCGTCCAAGTTCGGACTGATATCTGACAGATGCTGCAGCTGGAAACACTCAAATAAGTCCAGGCTAAACCAGTTCAGCTGTGGGGGTCAAAGGTCATCCAAGGGGTGTTAGAGACCTGTCCCATTCTGTCCCCTGCTGTCTGTCCAGGTGTCCAACTACCTGCCGTCCATCAGCTCGGCCATCAGCCGCGAACCGGAGATCTACATCTGGCGCAGCTGCGTGGGTCTGCACTCGGCTCCGCGCTACCTGGTGACCGTTGCCTACTTCAACTTCTACCGCGGCCGCTTCGCCACCAGGCTGCCGGAGCTGCTGCTGAGCGGCCTGGCGTTGGTCAGCAGCCTGGCCGAGAACACGGGCCTGCTGCTGCTCACCTATGTGGCCTCCACCGAATCCTACAGTGAGTCAGCAGGAGGGGGCGGAGCCTCTCGCCGCGTGTTGCTCTGACTCTAACCTGCATCTCTGTCTCCAGAGATTCATAAATACTCCTTCGTCATGTTCATCGGCTGCTCCCTGCTGCACATGCTCATCACCTGCAGGCTGTGGTACGTCATCAAGAGGCACTACGTCAATCCTGAGGTAACCAGACCCGACCTGACCCAAGTTCTACCAACATTTAACATCCCAGTTTAATATTCAGCTCCTTCAAACATCATTTTAGCTATAGTTATGGGGCAAAGCCAATGCTAAAGCCGCCAACATGATATTTAGCTGAAGCTAATGGGTAAACTACACCACTGATAGTAAAGAACGAGATATGTAAATAAAAGAAAATTATAGCTTCAAAATAAGATCGATATTCGAGGGTTGTAGTCTTTCAAAGGCAGATATAATTTGAATAGCTAAGGGTAAGTACTGCGTTGGTATAACATTTAGCACTAGCTTACGCTAACTAATTTGTTGCTACAGCACTTTAGCAATGGCTCCCAATAAATACCATGTTGGTAGATCTCTTTAGGATTAGCTTATGCTTGGTATAGAGCTTTAGCGTTAGTAAAACTGTTTACGGTAATTGCTTTAACGTTAGCGGAGCTAGCTTTTCCCACCAGTGCCTTTGCTCCTGTGTGATCAGAGACTTGTAGCCACTTCCTGTTGCTAAACAACTGCAGGAAATTCTGGTTTGTTCCAGAAATGAACTGATTAATTGGTAATAAATGGTTCTGAAGCGGGAGAACGAGTCAGAACCTCCTTCACCTCTCAGTTTCTTCTATTTTTGGTTCAGGAGAAAACATCCTTCCTGTGGAAAGCCCGCATCTTCCTGTTCAACGTCAGCTGCTGCGCCGCCGCCGCGTACTTCTTCAGACGCCACAACAAGTACTGTGAGACGGGAGGTGAGTGGCTTGTTGTCACGGCAACGCTGTCGCCACGGTCTGCACTTGGTCACTGTGTCTCCGTCCTGCAGTCTACACGCTGTTCGCCGCCTTCGAGTACCTGGTGGTGTTCTCCAACATGGCGTTCCACATGACGGCCTTCTGGGACTTTGGGAGCGCCCAGGTGATGGTTGCCACGCTGCCGGAGGACAAGCGGTACTGATGGGTACAGGACAGGTTCTGACCCACAGGACCAGAGGCGACCGGTCAGTCCCACAGGGAAGGAACCAGAACTTCAGACGGAACCGCCGGACCAGATGGTGGGAGCACTGAACTAAAACCCTTCAGGATGTTCTGTTTCAGGGTTCTACTGGTTCCACTGGGTTCCTGGCCTGGATCCTCCTGGTTCTGATCCCAGAGAACAGAACGGTTCCGGCTCGGTTCTGAACTATTGGACTTTCATTCAGGAACAGAACTGTTTTTAATAAAAGCCTAAACTTCAGACCGGTTTGCTGTCTGCACTGGGTTGCCATGGTGACGGAGGCGGGTCCTGGTGCCGCTGGCCGTGTGGGTCAGTACCGGCTCCAGCGTCTCCAACACAAAGAGCTTCAGCTGGACCTGATGGAACCCAGTGGACCAGAACCAGCGGTTGTCATGGCGACCCAGATCATCTCATATCCTGGATCATGAAGGTTGCACCAAAGGTTTTCCTTCCACCTAATTTTCTACTATCATGGCTGATCAGAGCACAGAGCTACGGATGAAGTTTTCAGATTCTCTAAACTTTTCATCAAGACACAAACATTTTAGATATTTCCTGCACTGTGCGGATTCTCAGGATTCACTGAAATAAACCAAGTTTTAACGAAGCCGCGCCGCCTCACTGTTTCTGTCCGCAGGTCAGCAGGGGGCGCCGCTGCATCTAACAGGGACAGCTGTCCCTCCCTGACAACATTTATCTGACACAACAGGTTTGGTTCACCTGAGTGATGTTATCAAGCCTTCATCCAATCACATGTCAGCCGACGAAACTACACAGGCAATGCCAGATGCAGCTCTGGTCTCCATGGAGACCATGGATGCTGTGGCTGGAGGCGACCTTTGACCCCCAGCTCCAGGAACTGATCACAAGTTCCTGGAGCTGGGGGTCCATGATTAGACCATGAAGGAGTCCTTTCATGGTTTGGGGAAGTCGTTTCTCCACAGGTTAATTATTGATCCTCCCCCCAGCAGCCAATCAGAGGCTGATCTCTGGTCACCTCCCCCCAGCAGCCAATCAGAGGCTGATCTCTGGTCACCTCCCCCCAGCAGCCAATCAGAGGCTGACCTCTTGTCACCTCCCCACCTTCTGATGCTTCCTGAACCAACCCAGAGCCCGATGAGGCTGCCGCGGCGAACACCATGTGATGGGAAACGGCTTCATTATCTTTTATCTGGTGTTGAATCAGTTCCTCTTCAGCGACTTAACCCAGAACCCACATCACCACCCCGCCACCAACATGCTTTACAGCTGTTGGTGCTGCTTGGTTCTGTCTATCATGGTCCATCACGTCCTTTCTGGAGGACACTGTCCCAGAAGTCTGATCCTTCAGCTTTACTGACCGCAGTCCTGCCACCATCTTGTTTCTAGAAGAGGCTACCCAGGGGCTAACCATGTTAGCTGTTAGCTAAGAAGAAATCATTCAAATAAAATGCAGCAGACAATCAATATGAAACTTGTTTTTATTGTACTTTCCACTTAAATAAAATAATGTAAATTACTTCAATAAAAACAAATTATCAATAAATTTAACAGAAGATGGAAGCAAACAAAGCTAAAGTGGTGTAGCTGGTTTAGCAGCTTAGCTAAAAAAAAAAACCCTGCAGAAACATTCAGTTTGAAATCAGATGTTGTAATTTAAATAGTTTGGATATGTAACAACTTGTGTTGGCAGGTTCTGTTTAATAACTACAACTGGTTATCCTGGTTGTAGTTTAGATGCTAGTTAGCATTTAGCTTCAGGTGTTTTTAATGTTGCAGTTGCTGCATTCCTGCTCTCGGGTGGTTCATTAGAAAAATCAGGTTTATGATTTTTGTATTATGTTTAAATTGCTGTTTTTAATCCAGATTTGTTTGTTTTTGTTTATTCATTAATTTTCCTCCAGAATTGGCAGCTGAAGCAAACTGCAGCTCGTCGTTCTTTACAGTCTGATCAAACTAAATGTTTCCAGCGTTTGTAAGGATCTCAGTGTGAGTGACGCAGAGCAGACAGGGTTAGATTATCGCATTTTCATCTGAGCCATCATGTAAACAGTGTTTCTGCAGTTAAATTCTCAGTTTAGACACCAAACCTGTTCCTGGAACCGGACTCCACCAGAGCCACTGGTTTTACTGGTGCTTTACTGGTTCGTGGATGCCTCAGCAGAGCCAAGATGTCTTCAGGTCCATCTGAACTTGAAGTTGATTGTCAGGGGGTAATTTTGGACCATTTTGCTGAAATTTTAGTTTGTAGAAGATCTCAGACATCCTGCACATGCTCAGACGGCTCTGGTAGAGTCTGAACCAATCACAGCAGAGCTACACGTTCAACCCACAGTCGGTCAATTTGCATCACAAGTTCTGGAAAAACTTTAATCTTTGTCTTAAATTGCGTTTTTTCTAATTAAAGGATAAAAATCTAATGAAATGAGAGGAAAAAGGTTGAAACATTTCTCAGAGCAGACTCTCAGAGCAGGACGCAGGGCCTCTTGCTGACGGTGGGTTGCGGGTTCAGGTAGGACCTCACCGCCTCGGCGAACACCTCCTTGATGCCGTCCTGGTTCAGGGCTGAGCACTCCATGTAGCGCACCGCCTGGATCTGCTTGGCCAGGTTCAGGCCCTGCTGGTGGGTGATGGGCGCTTGGTTCTGCTCCTTCAGCTTCTTCTGGATATCTGCGTCGTTCCGGAGGTCGCTCTTTGTGCCGACCAGCAGGATGGGAACGTTGGGACAGTGGTGGGAAACCTGCAGAGGAGACCAGAGTCACGGTTTGTACGCCGCTGGACGTAAAGCTGCTCAGGAGGTCAAGATAAAGTCGAGATCCTGTGAAAAAGATTTTATTTCCTAGCTACTGTCATCTCTAATGGGGCCTTTCCACTAAACAAGTCCAATCTGCTTTAATCCAACTCAGGTCCATTTGCCTATAAAGTCCGGTCTGGTTAGTGAGGCGTGAATGCCAAGCAACCTCTGACCTCTGGTCCTCCAAACCTCGGTCTGGATTCGGTTGAACTGGGGAGGGGAACTGGTTGCTCAAAGGGTTTGGTTGGTTTACCTCAGAGCAGAGAGAAAGAGAACCACAGCAGCTGGAGATGGAGCAGATGAACCGGGTCTACCGGACTATCAGGTGGGAAAACACCTCAAATCTGGTCCTGGATTCGGTCTAAAGAGAATCACGATGCTGCTTCATGATCTAAACCTGGTCTTTGCCTCAAACTGCACCAGGTCGAACAGCCACTCTAGCAAGTCACGCATCCTCACCACACACCCTGAGGGGGTCGCAGCCATGACGACGCCTTAATGACCAACCAGACACACTTCCACCATCACCTCAAAACAGAAGTGTTGTCCATTCTCTGAACCGTCTAGCGGAACAAGTCAGAGTCGGGCCGGGGACCGGGCCCTTTATACCCAAATAATAAAGCTCATGATAATTTAACTGCACAACATGCCTGCAAAAGCTGAGCTTACAAGTTTCACCACCGCAGAGAGCAACTATGTCATTCTGAAATCCATCTGACATGAAGTACAACAAACCAAGGGAACAACAGAAACATCAGGCTGCTGGTCACTAATGACGAAACACAAATTCACATCAGTTCAGAACCACGGAGAGCAATCAGATCATTTTGACACTTTATCAGTTTCAACTCAGAGCCTGGAGCAGCTAGCAACTGCTCCAGTTGTTAGAAGCTACGTTCATTGTTGAACGTAGCTTCAACAATGAAGCTACGTTCATTGTTGAAGCGGGTACGCAGAGGCACGTGCCGCATGCGCAGCGTGTCGCAGAACCTCGTGCATCTCTGGATCTTTGTAACTCGGCACTGATCGCGCGTGCCGCCGTCCACACAAACTGGACGATCAGGAAGATGCTCTTCCAGGCGGCTCCAAGGTAAACCTGTGTGGATCAGTTCTCCAGAGTCGCAGCAAAGGCACATCTAAAAGTTGCAGGACACCCTGGTCTGAGCAGACTAAAGCGGTCTCGATCAGCAGTTTTCCAGGTTTCAAGAAAGTCTTTGGAGTTTTTTCTTTGGACTTTCCTCTTTTTTACCTCAGCATTCATACTTCTACATGTCCAAAGGAACAGATGTGACCTTTGAACCTTGCTGGGAGGTAAAGACTTCTTGTTTTGACTCTCCACTTGTCAGCTAGACTTCAAAGAAAAGACCTTCAGAGAACCTGGAGAAGGAATAAGCAGCAGAAGGACAGTATGAACCCTACTGGAACCCAGCTGTAACTGGACCTGAAGCCGGACCCATCCAGCCCAGAACCACAGTTCTTCTGATGGTTCTGGATGGAGTGAGCATCATCAGGACCTCAACCCAGTGATCTCCTGGATTCTCCTGAACCACGTCATGCGCTGTAGCTGTGTTAGGGGAATGTGTGACCTCTGACCTCTGGGTGCCACTTGTGTTTGACGTTCTCGTAGGAGGCGGGGCTTGAGATGGAGAAGCAGATGATGAAGACGTTGGTCTGCGGGTAGGACAGCGTCCTCAGCCGGTCGTACTCCTCCTGCCCCGCCGTGTCCCACAGGTTCAGACTGATGACCCGTCCGTCCACCGTCACCTGAACGCACCACAGGTAGAGACACGGGTTCATGAACAGCTCATTCAAACTCTGACAGGGGTGATTGGCTCTCAGGACCGGTTGGAGAGCTCTGATTGGCTGGTTCATAGCTTACAGGAGTCAAAGTTTCATGCTAGTAGCAGAAATGTTTCAGTGAACTGTCTTGATGAGGGAACGGGAGGCCTTCATGGAGTAAACAGCCTGTGCAGCGCTTCACACTACATTCACACCTTCACCCATTCACATGTTCACACGCTCATGGTGTGTGACATTCACTGCGCTGCACTTTTACACATTTTTCATAACACCTTTTATTGTAAATTTTATTAAATTATTCAGTTTCCTCTAAAATCTACACAGATATTAGTTGCTGTGAAAGTCTTTCTGGCGTGGCACTGACATTAGCATGCTAACTCCTCAGGTCAAATGTCCTTCATATTTCCCATCAGCCACTTCAATTTCAGGGGAATTTTTAAGATGGCAGCCGTTTTTGAGTCTTTTAAGCAAATTATTGCTATAAACTGTTCCTCATTGTCATGATTTGGATGAATTGTATGTCACATCATGTTTTTGTTCATCCTGTTCATCCAACATTAAAGTGATAATATGTAGCAGAATCAGAAACTGAGGAGTTTGCTGTTAGTCTTAATGGTTAGTATTAGCTTCCGGTAATGTTTGATGTGCTTAATAGTTTAGCATTAGCCTCCACTAATTTTTTTGCACGTGTTTAGTGGTTTAGCTATAGCGTCTGCTTATATTTTTATGTTTAGCATTAGCTTTCAGTAATTTTTTATGTGATTAGCAAGTAAGAATTAACTTCCTTTACTTTTGTAGGTGTTTAGTAGCTTCTGTTAATGTTGCTTCTGCTAATTTTGTATGTGCTTAGCCTCTTCTGTTAATTTTGTATGTCCTTAGCATTTTAGCATTAACTTCCAGTATATTTTGTTGTTAGCAATCTAGAATTAGCTTCCTCTACTTTTTTATATGCACTTAACAGTTTAACATCAGCGTCTGATAAAATTTTATTTATTTAGTGGTTTAATGTTAGCTGCTAATTTTTTATGAGTTTTGTTGGTTAGCATTAGCTTCTGATAAAATTTTATTTATTTAGTGGTTTAATGTTAGCTGCTAATTTTTTATGAGTTTTGTTGGTTAGCATTAGCTTCTGATAACATTTTATTTATTTAATGGTTTAATGTTAGCTGCTAATTTTTTATGAGTTTTGTTCGTTAGCATTAGCTTCTGACAACATTTTATTTATTTAGTGGTTTAATGTTAGCTGCTAATTTTGTATGAGTTTTGTTGGTTAGCATTAGCTTCTGATAACATTTTATTTATTTAGTGGTTTAATGTTAGCTTCTGCTAATTTTTTAATGAATTTTGTTGGTTAGCATTAGCTTCTGATAACATTTTATTTATTTAGTGGTTTAATGTTAGCTGCTAATTTTTTATGAGTTTTGTTCGTTAGCATTAGCTTCTGATAACATTTTATTTATTTAGTGGTTTAATGTTAGCTTCTGCTAATTTTTTAATGAATTTTGTTGGTTAGCATTAGCTTCTGATAACATTTTATTTATTTAGTGGTTTAATGTTAGCTGCTAATTTTTTATGAGTTTTGTTGGTTAGTATTACCTTCTGCTATGATTCTTCTTTAGTAGTGGTTATTGAAGCTAACGTTTTGGTTAGCCATGTCCACCACTGGCAACAACTTCTTCTGATTTTAGTGCAAACATATTCTCTTTTGCAACAATGGTGGCCATTTCAAAAAATGTGCACCATTAAAAAAACACACAAGGTCAAAAAAATGTGATTTCTTTGGTTGAAAATATGCATGATTTGATGCCAAACATGTTCCTCTAATTGGTGATTTTCCATGACGTAAATGTGATTTTATTTGGTTTTCTGTTTTCAGTCACTGTCTAAAACTTTTAGACCAGAAGCACTAATGGGCTTTTAGTGAAGAACTTTGAGGAAAATGATTGTTTTTATTATAATTAATGAGAAATAAGGCTGAAACATAAATGTGAAAAAGTGAGATGGTGTGAATACTTTATGGATGAACATTTTGTACTTTTGGAGGATCTGGAGTACCCAGAGAGAACCGTTTCATCCACAGGGAGAACATGCCGAGAGGCCTGAAGGGGGATTTGAACCGAGGACCTTGTTGCTGTGAGGGAATCTGTCAGATCATTGGAGACAGCTTCCTCTGCTGTCCAAACAGAGACTCTTGTGTTTATCGTTAATTTTTATTATTTTACTGTTCTTATCTGAACGCTTCACTCAGAGTCTCAGTAGTTTTTTCTGCAGGACAGAGAAAGTTTGATCAGTTGCCTGGTCCAGAGCCTGTAGCCAGCATGACTCATGATAGCTTTCAGATGTTTTCCAGATGCCTCTGATTCTCACTCCGCCTTGACTCTCTGATGCTTCCTGAACGCACCAGTTGAGCCGCGTTGCGTTCAGGGACCAACCTGGCTGCTGTAGTTGTCGAACACGGTGGGGATGTACTCCTTGGGGAACGCTCCGGTGGTGTAGGAGATGAGCAGGCAGGTCTTCCCCACGGCGCCGTCGCCAACGACGACACACTTCACGGTCTGCATGATGGCAACGTCAGAAACCTGTGCAGACAGCAAGGAGGGGCTCAGAGGGTCCACACATCACCTTCTGCTGCTTCACTCAGCTGCTCGCCGTTATTTTTATCACTTCTTTTTTTATGCAGAGCTGAGATCTTTGTCAGCAGGTCAAACGACCTCCAGCGACTCTGAGGCTTTTCTCTGCTTCACATCTGGTTTCACCTTCCTTCTACCTGCAGGAGCGTCTCACCTGTAGAGTTAGCTAGCGCCTGCTAGCTAACTCCTTTACAGCAGTGAGATCAAACTCCAGACCGCTAAAGCTTCTGACCTGCAGATTCTAAATGTATTGAAATGCTACAGAGGACAGGAAGCTGTCTGTAAAGATACAAAGCCAAAACTTAACAGCAATAATCTGAGTTATTTTGCCTGTTTAAGAGAAAAAACAATGTTTTATTTGTTAAGTCATATTTTCACAATGATACTCATATATAGATGTCAATTTCATACTAAGCGTTCAGTTAGCAAGCTAGACATTAAGTTAACCAACCAAACTTTGGCTCCAAGCTAGTTATTTATCATTGAGCTAGCTAAATGCTTTGCTAATATGCACCTGATAAAGGTTTAGCTAACTGTCTAAAATATGTAACATGCTAACTAAATATTTAGCTAACTCAGAGCTAAACACTTAATTAATATGTATTTGATACATATTTAGAAAATGATTTAAAATAATGAACGTTTAGTCAAATACTTAGTAAGTTAAATACTTTTGATAGTTCACTAAATTAAAACTAAACTATTTTAGTAGTTATATTTATCTATTTAGAATGTGCTAAATATAACTATTTAGCATTTAACTGTTTTACTATTTAACTTTAGCTATTTTAGTTAGGTAAATATCTAGCTAATATGCTAATTGAGTTGCCAGTAAGCTGAATTGGATGATGAAAATAGAAGCTGTGTTTTGTGAACTTCTATAAACTGAATCCGTAAGTGCTGATGAATTACTGTTGCTGTATTAAAATAGCTCATCCTTTTGTTTTAAGCTGAAATGTTGCGCAAAAAAAGAGGAAATGAAACGTTGGTAAAGAAGTGACTCGCTAGCAGAAGTTTATAAAGAGGTTTGCAAGATCTAATTTTATTTTAATCGTCCACTTCTGCTTTTTACCTATATTATATTACCCAAATGTCTCTGAGCTGCATATTTAGCTTTGATTGTATTGTTTAGCTTGCTAACTGAATACTTAGCTCCATGCTAAATATCTAGTTTGCTAACTAAATATTTGCGTGAAGATCAATATTTAAATATTTAGCTTGAATGTGTGACATTTATAAATGAATGAATAACATGGTGGAAATATAACTTTGTAAAATGAACCCAAGCTAAATAAATAAATAATTTTTACAGCGTAACTGTAGAAATGTGTCCCTACAGCAGAGCAGCAGCTCTGATTGGCCATGAAGTTTGATTCAATGTGTAGTGGTCTCTGATTGGCTGGGGAGCCGGATTCAGTGTGTAGTGGTCTCTGATTGGCTGGGGAGCCGGATTCAGTGTGTAGTGGTCTCTGATTGGCTGGGGAGCTGGATTCAGTGTGTAGTGGTCTCTGTTTCTGTCCTTCCTGGTGGTTAAACTACAGGTTCTCCATGTTGACTCCATCAGGACGTTGGAGTGACTGGATTTTCTGATCGGCCATGTTTACCTTAAGACGTTCGTCTCACTGGAGTCTGGTTGTTCCTCTGCAGGAGGTTCCTCGGTCTGAGATGGTTCAGGTTCCTCAGTTGGTCACAGTTTGCTCAGAAACACGTGGCAGCCATGTTGCCCCTGGGGGGAGGAAAGAGGTGTTATTTGTGTTTTATGGAAATGATCTGTAGAGGAAACGTCTCTAAACAAAGCAGAGACGTTATCCTGATCCTCACACACACATTTGCATAGAACCCATGTATGTATTACAGTTTATAGCCACACACAGGACGACAGGAACCGGTCTGACTGACAGGTCCATTGTTTCTGTCCGACCCGTTTCTCCTTCAAGGTCCATAAACTCAGTGTTCTGCTGTAGGGTCCAGAACTTCCTGTTGGGTGTTTGAGTCAAGGTGTTTGGACCAATCAGAACCAGTCAGAACCAAGCGCTTAACTGACATCAGGTGAAGTTCTGATCTGACTGCATTAGAGCTGAGCAGAACCTGGTCAGAGGTCAGCGACCTTTCCAGCCTTGGCAGCCATTTTGTTTTCAGTCCAGATGTTCAAAACAGAATTTCAATAAAAGGAAAAAATAAATAAATTTTATCAGCAGCAAACGTTTCCATTAAAGGGAATAAATAAGTTTCCTAGGACAGAAACTTCAAATAAAAAACCTTTTAAAAACCTAAAAACAAAATAAAAAAGAACTTTATAAAACATTCTGCAGCTTCATAATAGATGCAGTGGAAATCAAAGGTCAGAGGTCAGGTCTGTGTTTACTCAGCTCTCTGTTGTTATGCCCTTTAACCTGTTTAAGGTTTTCCTTCCACCAAACCTCCTGGCTGTGTTTGTGAAGCGGCTGATGGAGACTCTTTCTGTCTGAACAAACAGAAACTGCTGATGAAAGTTTTCTAGAAATAGCGACGGCTGATGAACACGTTCTGACTTCCTGTTTCAGGTGGAACCGAAAGCTGAACGCAAGAGCGGCTGAATGAAGCCGTTCTCAGAGGTCAAAGGTCACAGAACAAAGGCGTCCCGTTTCAGACCAGATAAGTTCTGGGTCACGGCTTCAGGAGTCTCTCTGACCTTCCTGTTGACCTTCATGGATGAAGAGAAGTAGCTGAGAAACAGAAATGAAACTGGTTCATGTCTCCATAACAGTCCGGCCCATGCGATGCGACGCCATGCGATGCGACGCCATGCGATGCGACGCCACGCCATGCGTTGTGACGCCATGCGATGCAATGCTACGCAATACGATGAGACAGATTGCGATGAGACGCCATGCGGCTTAATGCAGCGCAGCTTCCTGTGCTCATCCGCTATACCGCAGGACTGCTGCTGCTACAGGTCCGGTTCTGAATGTTCTGAATGTTCCCATTCAGCCGAACTAAGTGCTTAGTTTGACTTTGACGTTTCTAAATGAGCATCAGGGCTTCATCAGTCAGGGGGCGGCACTTTCTCCTCATTTGCTCGTTTAAATCTGACCCAAACCAATCACTGCTTCAGGAGTTTGTTTCATTAAAGACTGAAGCTAGCTGGACTGATCAAAGGAACTGATTCAGAAGAACTGGTTCAGAGGAACTGGTTCAGTTCACTAATATGAATGCAAGTCATTCTCAGGGTGAACCAGGTAATGTGACAGAACCGATCAGATAGTTTAGTGGGAGGAAAATGTTTCATTTTCTGGTGTATTTTAATCTGTAAAACTGAAAAGTGTGGAGTGCATCTGTATCAACCCGCCTGAGATCATCAGTGTTGAAGTCTTCCCACAAATTAGGTCTGGCCTTTGACTAGGCAACCTAAATCATCTCATAACGTTCAGGAGTTGAACCTCCACCTAAACTGGTTTTCCTCTAGGATCCATCGTCCCACAGCATGATGCTGGACAAGCAGAGGCCTGGCTCTGTTTCTGGTTCTGGTCCCTTGGTTCTGGTCTGAGGAAGTGCCGACGTTGTTTCCAGTCAGTCTAGTTTGTGACAGAAATAATCAGTTCTGGATCCGGTTTTGTTTGCTCGGTGAAAAATAAAATCTCTCGCTGATATTTCCTCTCAGCTGCTGTGGCGTTTTCAGATCAGACCCAAACCATCTGAAACCAGAACCGCAGAGGAAGAGTCGGGCAGACAGACGGATGAAAAAAGGAAGAGGCAACCACGGCTCCAGAAACAGAACGCTGCAAAGCACATGGGTAATATAGTTCATAAAGCTGAACTGGACCAGAACTGGTTATAAAAATGAGGCCCAGTCCAGTGGGACTGAACTGGGTTCCGTCCAATCAGCTTCAGCTGCAGATTTATTTCTTCTCCAGAACCGACGACCTGACAGGGAGTTCTGGTAGTCATTTCCAGAACATTTCATTGTGAGAACTGGGTTCTAGCTGAACGGGCCGGATCTGAGCAGGTCAGAACCAAACTGAACCATCTACCCACGTCACTGAGCCCAAAGGGTCCAACTGGGTCCTCCAGAACTACTCTGTTCATGTTAATGGAACCAGAACAGGACAAGAACCTAACAAACAAAACTGGACTTTCTGGTGCAACAGAACCAACCAGAACAAGGATGATTTTGAGAGATGGAATGCAAATAAAGTTCTAGTGAAATGGGTCAGAACCAGGAAGCACACTGAACTGAAAGGTAAACAACCAGACCGGACCCAACCCAAAGTGGAATGAGCCACAGCTGCTGTGACGTCTGACTTCCTGCTTCGTTCTTGGAACGCTAATATTAGGCTAGCTGCTACTGATTCACATCTGAGCACGTGCAGAAGACGATGATGTCATCAGCTGATGTTAAACAGTCATGAATGAAACCAGAACGAGAACCAAAGCACCCAAACCAGCAAGAAAAACCCATTTCCCACTGGAATAAGAGACCTGAAGTGTTTGACCCGTCAACTGAAACAACCGGGCCTCAAATTCCAACATGATACCGGTCCAAATCAAACAGAACCTGCAGTCAAACCAAACCCAGGAGCGAAACAGTTTCAAGAATTAGAATCAACCCAAATCAGAATCAGAACCAGACAGCAACCAGCTTCACCCAGTTAATTGGATCCCTCAGGTTGGATAGAACTGAACCCAGAACAGACCCGGACTTTCAGAGAGGATCATCAGCTGATGAGACTTTATGAGTCTCCAGAACTGGTCAAAAACGCCTCAGCTGGGACCAGAACCTGACCCAGGTCGGCCAGAACCGGCGAGTTCTGATGAGTCGTCCTTCCTGTTCAGCTGCAACAAGAAAAAAGTCCAAACTCATAGAACTACGGCTCACTACCCTGCAGCCATGGTCCCGCCATGCCTGAACCAGAACCAGAACGGCTAACCGTTTCCAAGCTAATCCGCCATGTTGGAAAACGCCTGCTAGCTAGCTAGCTGGGTTCAAACCTGAAGAATGAAAGGAGATCTGGTGGAGCGAAAGTTCTGCCATGTTTTGGTTCTGACTGATTAGGAAAATCTCTGTGTCTGCAGTAGCGTTAGTGACGCTGAAGGGGCTCATTTTACCATGACGCCCAGCTACGGTGGCTCCTGAAGTCCAAGTAGACGTACATTTCCTGAAGTCGGTTGGATGGAGATCAGGAGAGAAATGCATCAGAGTTGGTTTGGATGCGGAACACATCAAAAAGTGCCTCCGCTCATTCGGACCGCACCACTGTGAGCCCACAGACTGGTTCTGAGGCAGGAACTTCCTGATGGTCTGGACCCGACTGGACCCATCCCAGTACACGGTCCAGAAGTGTCTCCTGAAACGGGTTTGGCCTTGTTGTTGTTTCAACCTTCCAGACCTCTCAGGTTCTGGTTGTGGTTTTGATCTGCATCCAGAACCAGAACCATACATTTAGAAGCAGCATTCAGATTCTATGCACCACAGATCTGGAACAAACTTCCAGAAACCGAAAGCAGCTGAAGCCCTGAGTTCCTTCAGGCCAACAGGCCGCCGCTCAGAGGCGATTTGGTTGATGGAACGTTGATCAATATATTGAAATATATTGATCTGAATACTTCAGATGGTATTTTATTGTGTAAATCACTTTGAATTGGACCCGGCTGCTGAAATGTTCTATGCCAATCAAGTTGAGTTAGGGTGTCTCAGGAACCAGAACCTTAAGCTGGACCCAGTTGACCAACGGTTCCCCTGAAGAGACGGTCCTTTTGGACATTCAGGTGAATTAAAACCCGACGCTTTGTCTGTTCTTACTGGTTTAGAGTCTGTTCTTACCGGTTTAGAGTCTGTTCTTACCGGTTTAGAGTCTGTTCTTACCGGTTTAGAGTCTGTTCTTACCGGTTTAGAGTCTGTTCTTACCGGTTTGGGGTCTGTTCTTACCGGTTT